>PVIJ01006890.1:32061-87661 GCA_004024925.1 Scalopus aquaticus | reverse complement strand
TGAGGAATCGCCATATAGCTTTCCATAGTGGTTGGACCAGTTCACATTCCCACCAGCAGTGTAGAAGAGTTCCTTTTTCTCCACATCCTTTCCAGCATTTGTTGTTGCCTGTATTTTTAATGTGTGCCATCCTCACAGGTGTGAGGTGGTATCTCATAGTGGTTTTGATTTGCATTTCCTTGATTATAAGTGATGTTGAACATTTTTCATGTACCTGTTGGCCATTGGCTTTTCTTCTTTGGAGAAGTGTCTTTTTAGCTCTTCTGCCCATTTTTTAACTGGGTTATTGGCTTTGTTTTTGTTGAGTTGTGTGAGTTCCTTGTAAATTTTTGTTATCAGTCCTTTATCGGATGTATTGTGCACAAAGATCTTTTCCCAGTTGGTAGGGTGTCTGTTGGTTTTGGTTAATGTCTCTTTTGCTGTACAGAAGCTTTTTATTTTGATGTAATACCATCTGTTTATCTTGTCCTTCAATTCCTTTGCTTTGGGGGATGTGTCTTTCAAGATTTTGCTGAGATGTATGTCGTGTATGTCGTGTAGAGTTTTGCCTATATTTTCTTCTATACATTTTATGGTTTCAGGTCTTATGTCCAGGTCTTTTATCCATTTTGAGTTGACTTTTGTGCAGGGTGTGAGGTAGTAGTCTAGCTTCATTTTTTTTGCATGTGGCTGTCTAGTTTTCCCAGCACCATTTATTGAATAGACTGTCCTTGTTCCACTGCATTTTCTTTGCTCCTTTGTCAAAGATTAGTTGTTCATAGATATGTGGCTTTAATTCTGGGTATTCTATTCTGTACCATTGGTCTTTCTGTCTGTTTTTGTTCCAGTACCATGCTGTTTTAATTATTATGGCTTTGTAGTATAGTTTGAAATCAGGGAGTGAAATTCCTCCGTTTTCTTTCTTTTTAGTTAGGAGGGCTTTAGCTATGCGAGGTGTTTTATGGCTCCATATGAATTTCATCAGTAGTCGATCTATTTCTTTGAAGAATGTCATTGAGATTTGTATTGGAAGAGCGGTGAATCTGTAAATTGCTTTTGGTAGGATTGCCATTTTGATAATGTTAATCCTTCCAATCCATGAGCAAGGGATGCCTTTCCATCTTCCTGTGTCTTCTATTTCTTTCAACAGTGTTTTATAGTTTTCTTTGTATAAATCCTTTATGTCTTTTGTTAGATTTATTCCCCGATATTTGATTTTTTTGGTTTCGATTTTGAAGGGGATGGAGCTCTTAATTTCTTCTTCTTCAGATTGGGTGTTTGCATAGAGGAATGATACTGACTTTTGTGTGTTGATTTTGTATCCTGCTACTGTACTGAACTGGTCTATTATTTTGAGTACTTTTTCTATGGAGTTTTTAGGGTTTTGTATATATATTATCATATCGTCTGCAAATAGAGACAGTTTAATTTCTTCTGTTCTTATTTGGATCCCTTGAATGTCTTTCTCTTGTCTAATTGCTCTGGCTAGGACTTCCAGTATTATATTGAAAAGTAATGGTGAGAGTGGACGTCCTTGCAATAGGGTGTCTTAAGGAGAGCAGTTCTGAGAATCTCGGCATGTTCTGATTTGTGCACCCTCACAGAATAGCAGGATTCAATCTGCATACAGCTGAACACTGTTCTGTTCAGTGGGAGTGAAGAGGCTATCATCCTAGCTTATCACATGATAATGCTGAGGGAATCAGCAGTTTCCCTGCTGGGCATTTACCCTCTTACTAGAGCACTTCTAAGCTCACCCTTGAATTTCGTGGAAGATATGTGCTGCCTTGTACAATCCACCTTTTTACTTGCTATGGGCAAGGAATTTAGGAAGAATGCATCTGAAACCCCAGCCACCATGTCCAGCTACACAGTACTAACTTTTGTTAACCCACTACTGGTTTATGTCATCTTTCTCTTTCTCGCCCTTGAGAATTTCCATTGCAGAAGTGAGTACTGGCTCATTGTCCACTAAATGATTTGTCACTATAATGAGGGATCAAACAGTTAGTGTTTTCTACTTGCCCTTATTTGTTGAAATAACAAGTTTTCAAGTGCCAATTGTAAAATTGATATTAGGAGAAGATAATGAGGAACAAATAAATGATTTGGTTTTCTAAAACTATGTAAGAGTTTTAAAATATTCATTTGATACTTTTCCAGACAAAAGTTGATCTTTCTAAATTTTCACAGAGCAAGGACTAACATGGAATAATCAATATGTAAATTATTTGAATAATAAACTTTCATGAAGACACTAACTACTACTATAGAGATTAACATGTCCAAATGTTATTTTTTTTATGAAGCATTAATCAAGTTACAACAAAAATCAAAATTTCAACCCCAAACTGACACCAGTAAGTTTAAGAACAATGAGAAAGAGCCAGGGCTGACTGGAACCAAGGCAGTGACCACTGACAAAATAGCAGACTGCTTTCCAAAGTATCTCCCAGCCCTGCTAAGAGAGAGAGGTTTGAGCAGGGCCATGTGAGCCTGCCATCTGCACGGGTGTGAGAACATCAGTCCATGTTCCACAAGGGCATCCTGAGCATGAGAGCACAGACCCTGGAATCATTACTTTGGTTCAAATCTCAGCTTTTTCACATTGAACAAGTGGTTCAATTTCCAAAGCTTTATTTTCTGCATCTGTGAAAGGGGAGTGACGGGACTATGTGCCTTAAGTTTTGTTGTAAGGATTTGATGACATAATTCATCTACAGTAGTCACCTTGCATGTATCTACTTTTTAATTTCTTTAAAAGATCATTAGAAGAGGGCCTCCCTGGTGGCACAACGGGTTATGTCTCAGCACTAAGAAGCTATCCGGAGCCACTGCAACATGAGTTTGATACCAGCAGGGGAGAATCCTACATGGCGCAGCAGACCTCTCCTGCCTTGCCCACTGCTCCCCTCAGCACTGTACTTCGGTCAATCTGCCTGTTCTGCTCTCTGCTCTGTCTCTGGTGAATCCTCTCACCATCCTACACCTCTGGCCTGCACCCCAGCTTGGATACATAAATAAATAAATATTTTTTCAAAGATTATTAAAGATGATTTGAAAGATTCCAGTTGTTACAACTTCATAAAGTTAAATTTCAGGAAATGTTAATGTATATTCCATAAATGATACTCCTTTCAGCATAATTTATTAAGCACTGATTCAATATAGACATTATACTGGACTCTGTAGAGAAAACAAATCTGTCTTATAGTGTGGTTTCTTCACCTCGAGCAGTTTATAAACATCTGTGGCATTTAGGGTACACTGAAAAATTAGAGAATACAAGATAAATCTATTTAAATGGAACAGTCCAGGGATATTTAGCCTGTATTGTTTCTGAAGTCTCTGTGTCATCTCTTAGGACAAGTCATGAATCTACTCTCTAACAGATGTATCTAAGATGTTTCTCATAGTGAGAAAATAGAAAGGAAAATGTCTAAAGAGCTTCTCCAATTGTAATAGAGTTTTACAAAGAGTCATTGACTTCTGATAATGTACACGCAATTGTGACACCTTTTGCCAAAAGTAAAAGTTTCTCATCAGTGTTTAGGGAACAAATTATAAATTTACTGCTTTTGCAAATTTAGAACGTTTGTGTTTGTTGTGTAATCTCTGACTTAATTGAATATAGTCAATCAATAAGAGCTGCTTCTGTCACATCTCTGTGACATTTACATTCATTTCATTTACCCCAAAGTCCATCACTATGAGATTTAACAGTTTTCTCTGTTGACATGTGTAATCTGAGCTATCTAGTACAAAGGGTAGCTAGGAACCTGACTGGCTTAGTCTGAAAGCACTCCTCATTTGCATGTCCTACCTTAAAATAATGCTTTACATTAAAATGGTGTGTCTGTAATGACTCAGAGTCCGTAAAATCAGCGAGCACACATTTTTACTGTTTCGCGTTTTTCTCTCTTTGTCAGAAGATCACCCATGTGCAATCAACCATCCATCAACAAAGCCACCATAACAGGTAAGAAAGCTCTGGAAGCTTGTTTATTCTTTTCATATTTAGGACAAAATCTTATCTTCCAAGATTCAACATAATCTAACAATGATTTTGAGACTGCAGTTCTAAAAAGTTAAGGAAATCAGTTCTTTCTTTATATGATCATTTCTCTTGGTGCTCTCACAAGTTGTTCATTTAAGTCGTTATTTGGGAAACTTACTGATGTACCATTTTAAAAAAACAATTTACTGAATGTTGTACTCTCTGGACATTGTATTTTAAAAGATACCATTACTTTCAAACTACTGACATTTTTGTTCCCAGGTTTATGTTGTTGGTGTGCTGTTAACGTATGGTAGCTTGGTTTACTGAAAGGGAAAGCATAAATAGAAGGTAGCTTCTTGGTTAGTATCCCAGTTATCTCTAGGGAGGGATGTCAATATACTAGACCCGATATGAGTTCAGGGCACTAGAAGACATTCAGTTTGAGAGGGAAGAGAAGAGGTAGTTATACAATACAGAAAAGTTCAGTGATATCAAAGGAATAGATGTTTGGAGAAAAGAAGTGGAAATAAGGATGAAGGACATAAAGGACAGAAAATAAAATTACTCCAGTTCCTATTAGGTCTGTTTTAGACATGGGACTTGACCTCAACTGAACCAAAAACAGAACAAATGATCTCATTTTGCTGACCCTAAAACCAAATTGAACTCATTTAATCATTTCTTGAAACCCCAATTGATTCATTAATATAATTACCTGGAAAAGAAAACCTATGTTTTCTAAAATTATTACCAGAAGAAAATTAACATATTCTCCAAACCAATCTACCAAGATTCAAGTGTCTTCCCTGAATTCTAACTCATAACATGCTGAGGAGCTCCTTGTTTTTAGTGACTACACTTTGCCTGAAACTTAACTTCAAAGTGTCTGGTTAGTAGTCTGGTTTTCTCAGCCCGACTTATTTGTGGTCACCACATCAGTATTGATTCTGGTTAGTGCCATTGTTCTTTCATATTTCTTTTGAATTTTGTGTCTTGTGTTTCAATGATGGCTATCAGTTCTCTTTTCTATGTTTATCTTTCAAGTTCGTATTGGTGATGATTTTCCACTGTTGTTTCATAGTATATGTCTGGTTCAAGAGTTTTCTTCTTGATGTTGATCAAGAAATGAATAATAACCAAAATTCTTATCACTTTTTAATTTCACATTAAGCTAAGTTCTCTGAGTAACATTTCTTCTCCAGAAACCCAAAGACAATGTAAATGCGCCTAAACTGAACTGAGACAGGGTGTGGAATCTCTGTGTACCTTGATTTTTATGCACCTGCCCATGTTGAGGGATGAGTCGGCTGACGTTGTAAACATGTGCATGGGGTCTCTAGTGAGCAGCCATATGGAACCTGGTCCCCAGCCTTGCTCTGGACACTAGGTCTGAGCCCTGTAAAGAGGGGCACCCCCTGCTATTTCTGCAATCAGCAAGATTCTGACAGTGTGGTTTAAGAAGAATGCAGGCTGTTTTGGTCCTTGAAAACTTTTGTAGTTTGAGATCAGATATGAGTGTGTCCCGTGGAAGCATCCTCCCAAAAGAGCAACTGCAGGCACCAGTGAAAATGGCTGTGTCCAACAAGAGGTAGGGGGTGGTCGGGGCAGCTGTCCAGCCCTCTGGCAAATGCCTGGCACTGATTAAAGAGTGCCTTTGCACTCAGAGGGCACAAACTTGGTTTTGAACATGTGAGAGATTCCATGGAATCTTCCCCCAAATGTCCCACATTATTGAGGCCCAGGAACCATACCAGAGGGAACACTGAGCCGCTGGAATCTGAAAATTAGGGTTAATATGACCTCATTTACACACACTAGAACCTAATCTGAGACCTAGGACAGTGGGGCAACAGAAATATCTAGAAGGGAAACTAACTAACTGTCATGAACTGCCTAGCACAGCTGTGTACTTCACAAAAACAAGAGGAAATGGACCAACTAAAGGATGGAAGTCTCTGTTGTTGGCCAAGCGTAGCAAACTGAGGTGGAAAAATGGATTGGGGGATGGGAGAAAACAGACAATAATAGCAAAGGACAGTTTCCCTCTCAGCCCTTTCAGAAAAAAGGCGAGTCCTTAAATATAAAGTAATAATAATGATGATAGTTGAGACTTTGCTGGATGTTAAGGCCTGAGATACACAGTAAAGGTGTGGGCTCCTCGGCACCTGACCACTCCAGTCCCGCCTCCAAGCTCACTCGCCCTGCCGTGGAACTTGGCCAACTGCTGCCCTGGCCTGGGAAGGGCAGGGGGAGTGTTCATAGGAATCAGGGAGGCATCCTTTACCATTTCTAGAAGTCGTGTGTAGGGTCCAGAGGAACAGTGTGGCATTTAATTAGGTCCCTGCAGGTCTCAGAGGCTGCGGTGGTGCACAGCCCCAGGGCGCCCCTGCAGGGCATCTCCAGAGAACATCACTGGCGCTGGATTTGTGCATGTGGATCCTCTGCGGTCTATTGTGGTAGCTATATGGCCCTCAGCATGTTACATACCAGTGCTCTGTCTCAGTTTCCCCATTTATAAAATGGTGATCATACAGTTATTGCTAGATGAAATGAATTCCCATGTGGGTTGCTCTTCACATAGCGCTTCATAGATTTAACATTCAGTACATGCTTTTTTTTTTTTTTCTGCTTTTGCCTTGTTTGGTTGTGTTTCTAGGGCACACACTGTAGGAGAAGTAGGTGTGATGAGAAGGATGGGCCAGAAAGATGCAAAAAGGAACTGGCTGAATGAGAGGAGGAAAAGCTTACAAGATTGTAGGAGTAAAAATTCTCCACCCCCTCAAAATGGTCAAAATAGACATAATTTCATTATTCCTGTAAAAATGGGCCCTCCTTTCATCATAGTCGCTGAATTGGTGCCTTTGTAATAAGGATGAAAAACTGTTGCTCAGGATTATTTTCCAAACCTAAGAACTTTTGAGTCATAGCTCACTGAAGGGGAAACAAGTACCTATAAATTTTCCATAAGTCAACTCTTTGATTTTTTTTTTAAAAATAAGAGATAAGAATTTCAACTGTCTATACATTTCGTATTAGGCTTTGTAAAGCATTCTTCCATGGAATTTAAAATACCCTTTCCCCCTTTGAGGTTATTTATTCCATTTTACATGTGTTAAAGCCTGGAAAGTTCCATTTTATGTCACTAGGGTTAGAACATGTTACTCCCTTCCCAGTTTTTATTTCCATAAATAAGAGGTAAATACATAGCTTTAAAGTGGTTTAACAATTTTTAAAATAAAACTTCCAAATGTCCATTTATAAAAGAGCCTTATTTCTAAATGGCTGTTTCGTTCTTTAGCATGAGAAAACAGAAGGATGGGGTGTGAATTTAGTACTTGAAGGCAAACCCTCTCTCATTCATTTTATTTCCGCATGTGAGAATGCAGATATGAATCCCTAATCCTCAGTGCTGTTGCAATAATTCACGAGATAAACTTGGGAAATAACAGAGCTCAGCAGTTGATGAGTAAATCGCTCATGATTTCTTCCTCCAACCCTACCCCCTGCCTGACAGTGTTCATTCCCAGACTAATTCAAAAGCTGGTAGGAAAGGGGAGGAGGATATTGATCTATCAGCTTTTCTGATATAACAGAAGACTTTTGTTTATGATTTTGTTTTCAAACAGTAACGACAGGACATAGTTAGAAAGCCCTGGGTTACTGTGAACGAGGCTCCCCTGCACAGGTCCTTCGCAGCAGCACCTAACAGCAGCACTGAGGAGTGTGTTGAAACATGAGAGGGCGGCAGAGAGCCAGAGATGCCCCAGCCAAAGCGACACAGTGACTGCGAACCTGTCTGGGGAGGAGAGCAAGTTTCCGGGGGCCCAGTTAGTCCTTTTGAGCATCTCATATTCACATAACAAAAACTAAACTCAAGAAAGTGACCTGCAGCCATCCTGTGTGGCCTCATCATCACTTCACAATATCAGTTTTCGATGTTTCTAACCTCTGCCTTTTTAATACCTTGATTGAATCATCTTCTGATTGAAGTTTTTCATGTAAGAATGCAATTTAAAGAAAATGTATTTCAACTTTTCTGTGGTTTTTTTTTTTTTGGTACATACAAGTTAGGGTGCAGGCCAGAGGCGTGGGGGTGAGAGGATTCACCAGAGACAGAGTGGGGAGCAGAACAGGCAGATCAGAAATACACTGCTGAGGGGAGCAGCGAGTGAGGCAGGAGAGGTCTGCCGCGCCATGTGGGAATCTCCCCAGTCGGGCGTGGAATCTCCCTAGTCGGGTGTGGAATCTACCCAGTCCAGTCAGGCATCGAACTCGCGTCGCAGCTGTGGACAGCTACACAGCGCATCGCTTTAACCCGCTGGGCCACCGGGAGGCCCTCAACTTTTCTGTTTTTTTTTTTTTTTTTTTTTAAGATTTATTTTATTTATACATACAAGCTGGGGTACAGGCCAGAGGTGTGGGGCGGCGAGAGGGTTCACCAGAGACAGAACGGGTAGCAGAACAGGCAGATCAGAAATACACTGCTGAGGGGAGCAGCGGGCGAGGCAGGAGAGGTCTGCCGCACCATGTGGGATTCTCTCCGGCTGGGCGTCGAACTCGCGTCACCGCTGCCGACAGCTCCACAGCGCAGCGCTTAACCGCTGCGCCACCAGGGAGGCCCAACTTTTCTGTTTTTAAGATGAGAAAATTGAGATCTGTGACAGAAAATGCTACTTAGAGACAGAACCAAGAATAAATATAGGCCTTCTTCCCAAGACCAGGTTTCCTTTTATATCCCTAAAAGATCCCCTATCAGATTTGGGTAGGCTTTAGACCCATCCTAGAAATAATATGTTTTGGAGAGCGTAAAAGAACTATTGAAGCATATTAACTTCTGAGTAATAGATACAGCATTGGATTTTTGTACACGGACTCAAAAATTAGAAAGTATTATATCCCAGCTTCTCACTGCATGATCTTTATATTTAAAGCTGTTTTCATTATATCTTGTAAGTCCTCAAATGAGTCCAAAGATAGGCAGCCTAAGACAAAGGACTTGGGCATTCTATAGAAGACAAGCCCTTCTATCAACAAATAATAAAACTGATACAATTACCTGCTCTTTTCCTGCAGGGGGAGACATATGATGCAGTAACAAACATAAAACAACACAAAAGTAAATTTAGTCCAAAAAGAAAAAGTTTGATGTGTCTCCGTTCATGTTTTACCCTCAATATTCATAACTCTTCTGAAAATGAGTACATTAGAAATAGAATTTGGTCAGTAAGTAGGTGATTTTAAAACTAAACAAAATAATATTGGTCAAACACATTGAGAAGAAACTTAATCTTGCATGTTTTTTATTTTTCTGCAGTACACAGCAGTTCCCAAAACCCAGCGAGTAGGAAAGAAATAGCAAAGAGATTTTAACCGGACCAATCATGTGGTGATTATTTGGACTAATTATTTAACACTTTGAATCAGTTTCAGAAAGAAAACTAAGCAACTCTTTTATGGAGGCATGAAGTGCCTGTCCATGTCAGGGGCCTGGGAATAGTAAAGGACAAAACTGAATACCAGGCTTCAAGAGCAGATTAAGAGCACAGAGGGCAAGTATAGAAAATGGTGCACTTTATGGGCCATGGAAGATCATCAGTCACTTCTGAGCAGAGGAGCAAGTATGTGTTGCAGAACAACAGCTTTGGCAGGTGTATAGAAAACAGACTGAAAAGAAGCCGACAGGCAGTCCCAAGCATGTCAGGGAGCTGTTCCAGGACAGGGACACACTGATGATCATATAGCTATGAACTGGTCTGGTAGTGTTCAGATTGGAGATGAGGGAGTGGATTCGCAAGTCTTTTCAGAGATAAGAAGTTGAGACGATTTGGCAGTTGATTAGATTGGGGAGTGAGGGGAAAGAAATAAAAAATGAAGTTATGTGCACAGATGCTAATCATAATATGGTCTATATGCTGAAGACTGAAAACAACCCAGATGCTGAATAATATGTGGTTCTATTTAGGTATTAAAAAATTCCATAATGCAAAGTTATTTAAATGATTTGTTTATGAGAAAATTTTAATAATGTGAAGAAATGTTTCTAATTTAAAAGAATATATGTTTTGGTGCTACAGTGGGCAATAGACACGCATTTTATGCACTTTAATTATAATACATTGGATTTAATTTGGGATATTTTTAGATTGACTGTCAAAAGCTGATAACTTTATCATTTTATAAAGAATCTAGTGGCAAGCCTGTAAGTATTTCTTGGGGCTCAGTTGTCTATTTGTCTCTCTGGGCCTAGGAAAGGTACTCATTAGATGTTGCCTATTGAAATTGCAATACTAGGGGGCCACAGTGGAGCATTCACTGTATTTTCAAATAATAATAGCCTTTGGCTAGGGTGGCATTCTACCTACTGGCTATTGAAGCCATTGCATGACTGTTCTGTTGTCCTCCAATGCATCCAAAAAACTACCAGGAAAGATCCAAGGTCACCAAAGTCAGCTTTGGCCAGGGTTCCTTCCTCACCAGACTGAGTTTAAAAAGGGCATTATTTCCCCAAACTGGCAGATTGAAATCTTTCTCCAGGGTCAATTGAAAATAAATGCAAAAGACAGATTCCCCAGATAGTCCAAAACTGACTCTGGATCTTTGTTATTAGCAAGCACTCCTCGGTGAACCCCGGATGAGCCAAATATGGGAGATGGGATGCTGAATGATGTAGATGAGAGTGTCACCCCGCACAGTGTTGCCATTGAGTTGCTGGTACTTAGTTAGAAAAACACTTTCTTCCTGGAAAATGTATATAGTGACACCCACACCCCCATCTAACAAACAGTGCAGCTTAGGATAAAGAGGATAATATATCTGAAATGCTCTGCGATAAGTGGAAGGAAATACAAGGTGATATTATTATCTTGGCCACCCTCGTCACCATGCTCGTCAGCATCCAGGCCAGCAGCAGTGCTATCTCTCAAATGTATAAAGATTTTCATGAGGCCGACTTGCTCCTGTCCTAGAAGAAAATGAAATATCAGATCCATGTTTGTGTATGGGGGTGGGAGTGAGTTTGGGAGGCATGTCATTGCTTAGTGTTTTCTTTTTGTCGTGTCAGACACAGGGCTAAGTCTCCTTTAAAAACACACACACAAAAGAACAACAAAAGCTGCATTCATAAGTCACTTCTTTTATCCACGAGGTCCTTCCCACCCATTATGCCTTAGAAATATTCTAGAAGTACTCAAATACAAGACTGTGGTGGGACAAAACATTTAAAATTCCTTTGGTGTTAATTTCCTAAATTTCACTGGTTAAATGTTATGCTGTATTATTTAACTTTATGAAATAAGTGTGGCAATCACTGATAGCACCCTTTCACTGTCTCAGAAAATGCTTTTTGAAAAACCAGTTTGACATGCTACTAGTACTAATATTAATAAAAATTAACATTTTCTGACATTTGATGTTCTAAAGATTCGGCTTGCATAAACTCTTGCATAAACCCTTTGATAATCTCACGTATAGCTACAAACGGTGAAGTATAGATTAAGTCTGAATCAGTGGCAAACTGTTAACGCTTCCTTCCCTTAAAATGTACTGACATTTGCACAAAAAACATGCACAGTCTGCTATCATCTGCTCTTCCAGAGTTGCTGCTTAGAGATTTATCTCCTCATCTCCCTCCTCACCCCCCTTCTCCTTCTCTTTGAAGAAGAAAGAGCAGACCACGTAGTCTATTACTGAATTTATGTGAATGTAGGGTAAGGCTAGAGGAGGGATACAGAGAAACCCTTTGGGAAACCCAAAGAAGTCAATTTTGTGAGTTAAGGAAAGGATTCCTGCCTGGATGTCAAACTCCTCAAGTGTCAGTTCCCGCATTGTCTTCCTGACTCCCCTCAAGTGCCTGTTGTCCTCATGGTAGTGCCCAGACAAGGCCCCTGGTCTGGGTGAGAAGAAAGTCATTAAGCTTATTTCAGAAGGTTTGGGATAGAACAGGGCTTGACCTTGTTCTAGAAGCATTGACTATGAACCGCCCAAATAGCAATTTCTACCAAGGGTGGTATGTTACGGTATTTAGACTTGCCATCGACTCTTCATATCCATTATGATTTTCTCGGAAACCATTTCTAATCACGAGTTTTCTGTCTTCCTATAGATACTTCTGATGTTTAAATATCCAGTGCTTTTTTAAAACCTGGCTTCTCTCTCTCCTTTAATTTCCTTTTTTAGCATTTTTGGCACTATGCAGGTATTTCTAATTTGCTGTATTCTATGTGCCTGGCAAAACAAATGGCTGTTTATGACTTTTTCTGGATGTGTTTCTGATATTTGCATATCACATAATGAATTGTGCACTTGCAGAACCTCATTTCTGTGTGTCTTCTTGGGCTTCACTCTAGGGTGTAAAAGAAGCTACATAGAGTGTAAGGACCCAGAGAGACATACCTTCTCTCCCCTGAGCTTTAGGACCATTGTCTGATAGATTCATGAAATTTAACAGGATAAAATGTGTTCTGTTAAATGATTTTGTTAGCATTAAGTAAATAGAAACCAGAGGGTTTGTTAATGAGTGGATAAATGAATAGATAAAATGGGAAAGGTGAAAAAGAAGAAGGGAAATAGAATTGAGTCAGGGTGAGCACTTTTCCCTAAAGAATCAGGAAGCTGTGCATAATGTTATTTAAGTTGGAGACTGGAAAATATCCAGGGATCCAATTCAATAACTTCGGGGAATCTTAGCAGCATGAGAAAATAAAAGCAAAGACGCATGAGAGGACAGGCAATAAAAAAAGAAATGTTTTCTAAATCACCAGGGAGGGAAAAAAAAAGGGAAGGTCTTGAACTGAAACCTCAGTGTTTAGGGACAGGGATGGTCTCTAAGATGCTTCTGTTGATGTGCACAGGCTGTGTTATCTAACTAACGCTGCTTATAGAGCTTGGTTCCTATTCCTGCCTGATTTTTATTTTGAAGAAATTACAAACTCTTTTAAGTTGTGTCTGTTTATTTGATGTACAAGTTAGAACTTACACAGATGAGAAAAATAGGGCTCAGAAGTCAGGAGGTTTGGATTTCATTTCTGGCTCTCCTGCTCACCTACTTTGTGACTTTAGGTATTCTATGTTCTGAGCCTTTTCAGTTAAAATGTGAATAATAATAAAAGCAATAATCATTATAATACCATCCCAATTTTAGGATTACATAAGCTAATCCATGAAAAATATTGGGTACAGTGTCTGGTACATATTAAATGTTAACTCACATTAAAGGTAGATGAGAAGTTCTTTCTTTATTAAAAAGCATATAAAACCATCAATAGACATTATGGTAGTATTCAAATATTGCCAATCATCAAAGTATTTGCAAACAGTCCATTTTTTTAAGCCCTACTGACATTGCTGAAAGCATTTTGGAAATGTCTTTAGAGACAGTCTACAGGTCATTCGAGAAAAAGCATGTCATTTATTTCCACGCTTCATTTTTGACCAGAAATATCCTTTCCCAGATGATTACCAACCCTAGTCACTAAACAGGATGTCAGATTAGCCTGGATGGGGCTAATTCTGGAAATGAAACAACTCAGAGGGCTAAGACTTGATACATTTGAAAAAAGTTTAACATGGACTGTGAGGGCAACCCCAAGACATAGTGTCCTAGAATCTTTAATGTAATGGCCACATATAAAATAAGCATACATACAGGTTTTTCCAGGTGACATTTTGAAGGGACAGCTTCCTCTGAATTCTAGTCAGCTTTTATGTGTGTGGGGGGTGGGGGTGGGGTGTCTAATCCAGTCTCAAGGAGTCTCTTTTACACATTTTACTCTTTAGCCACACCTCCTACAGATTCTTGCTACTGGGTTCTATTCACTGGAAACTGGAAAGTGCCAGCAATAGGGGAAAAGGCCAATGTATCTCTGCCCACAGACTCAGAGAGGACTCAAACACTCTTCAGTTCCACAGAAAGGGCAGCAGAAGGAATTAACCGGGCATTTTGTCACATCAGTTTTTCTCAGTTCCGTGACGTCTGGGCATTGCAGCGCTTCAGCGATATGAGGCTGCTATGCACATCTTCCTGGTCTGGCTTATAGCCTCCTCTTTGATAATATGGATCAGCAGAAATCCACTGATTGCAAGAGAATTACCAACTCTGCTAGCTTACGCAACATGGAATTTAGTGGAAGAATATGGGAAGAACTCCTAATTCCCTGATAATTGGAATAAGTGGAGAGGCTGGAGGATCAGGGATGAAAGAATCAATCCAACTTCAGGACAATAGAAAACCACAAATGGAGGGAAGTGGGGAAGAGTCATGTAGAGAGAGAGATCTGTGCAATCCCTGCCACTGCTCTTTTTCCTTTCTTTGTTATTCTGTTTGAGTCAGATTCTAGTAAAGGCGTCCATTTGGTCCAGTTTGGATCTTGGACCTTGGCTAAAGGAGAAGAGGGCATCTGAGTATTCTGTTAGACTGTGAAGCAGAACGGAGGGGGAAGAGTCTAGATTGTGGGTCAGATTATATGGATTCATGTCTTAGCTCTGCCATGTACAGAGGTTTCGCCTCAAACAATTGACCTCTCCAGTGCCTCCAGTTCCTCACTTTCCAAGTGGGCATAATAGTAGCAGTAACAGAGAGGTCATGAAAATTAATTGAGATAATATTTATGAAATACTAAGCACAATGCATGTCACATGTCAGCATCGCTCATCGTTGGCTCTGCTAATATTAGGATGTTCCAATGGAGTCACCAAGTAATTTCCTAAGAGAAATTGGGAAGCTGTTAGAAAGGTGGGCAGAAAAATAAATATTGATTCTAGCAAGATAAGAAAATTGAACTCAATGCACTATTTGATAATATATCTCTCAGTAAACTGTTCTTTATGATATTGAGATTCTTAGCAATGTGGGTTGGCAACCTTGCTCATTAATGTAACCCTGAGAATCCAGTTCCTCTGAAGACAAAAAAAAAAAACAACCCGTTTCATTGCTTAATCATTTGATCCACATGTATTTATTGATGCCTGCTCTAGGCTTAGCTCTGTACTGGGTGCCATAATTTGTGACTCCCTGTTTACATACCAGTGTAGGGAATCAAAGGAATAATTTGCATCCCTATGATCTTTGTTTGAATAGTAATCTAAATAGGTTGTTTTCTAATCATTCATTATCTGATTAAATTTATATAAAGGAATATTGGAGAATAGTAAGCAAAGTATTATTTTTAAGCCCTTCAGTTTACTAAGAGCAACGTGTACATAGACCCCACGAATGGGCTAGATTTCTAAATTCATTTGAAGGTCTATTGTTTGAATGTTAGATGTGTTAGTCCACACATAATGGCATTCCTCAAATTTCCCTTACAACCAGCCATTCCAGGAAAGTACAGGTTTCCCAAGTAGAAAGACTCTGAAGAAGAATTTGAGGTCCCCTAGAAAAGATATTCAGGCCCGTCAGTGGGATGAGATGGCTTTGTATCTCTGAAGACCAGTGGAAATTTACTATAGAACTGCACAACCTACATACCTGAAAAGCTGTTGTGAGGGACCGGGGCTGGCCCCAGGCTTTGGGGAGCTAGGCTGAGAATCACATACCATGGCAGAACTGTTCAAATAGAACCTCAACACCCCCAGCTGCTATCCACAGAGCCAACAAGGTGCTAACCTCTGATTAGATACTTCCCTTTGACCCCACACCCTCCATTCCATACTCTGATCATGTCTCTGAAGCCACCCAGCCAGTAGCAGGACCTAGCCTCTGCTTCCAAATCTATGACCTCAGCCCTAACCTCTGTCTGTGTCATTCACACCCTAATTTTAGCAATTCCCCCCACCAGGCACCCCTCATGCTTCCTTACACCTTCCCAGCACCTTCAACACACCCAGTCTGTGCCCAGACCTGGCCTGTATATTAACTTCAACTCCACCATGTCACCCAACACAAGGAAGGCCTTATTGTCCTCAACTTGAACTTACAGCCACCCTTAGTATTAATGTTTTAAAAAGATCTTTTTCCAGGGGAGTAACCCTTGTAATAGGGTAGACTTTGGACTCATTAAGTCAACACAGAGGATCTTGGCTGGGCCACTTGTTAGCCATTTGACCTTGAGCAAGTTATTCTCTGAGCTTCAATTTTCTTGTCCATAAAATGAAAACCTATGTCAGGGAGTTATTATAAACACCACACCTAGTATCTGGTACATAGTAAGATGGAAAAATGCTAATTCTGAACAAGCCTTCTTTTTCCCCTTAAATGTACTAGGACACTTCCATCACTGAGTTTCAAAGGCAGATGAATCATTTTTAGAATTGGAAGCTCCACATAAGGAAGAATGAAGTAAAGAAAACAACAAAATTTCTTTTTAAGTTATTTTCCTTTACAAACTTGTCTTTGATTGTCTGTGTTCCTAAGAAACTAGCTATGCCTGCAAAAATGTCTCCCTGTTTCCACGGCCAGTTCTTTTCTACATGTTTAAATTCCTAATTGTGCACACAGTCTTAGTCACTATATTTTCATGTGCAAGCAATTAAGACTCATTTAACAGCCCTCCCTCTGGAAGGTTTTGTTCTCCATCTGCCACAAATCAGATTCCTTAGGAACATGTTTGATTTTGAAACAATGTGAAAGTACTGTTCATTTTGTTCAAATTTCATTTATGTACCATTTTTTAAAGTGATGTAAATGGACAGCCACAAAAAAAAAAAATTCAGCAGCTGGTCAAAACAAGACATCAAAGGAACCATTGAAATGGGACAATTTTTTAAAAAAAATTAATATGTTAGGACAAAACCAAATAAAAACCATAGTCTGATAAACATTCCTCAGACACATTTCACTCATAACAAATATTTACTTTACAACAGACTTAGAGTATGAAGAAAAGGGAATGCACCCCAGTTCCCACTTGAAATCTTCTGTCTTGAGCACAAAGCAACGTATGTGAGGAAAATGGGCAAAAGGAGCCAGTTGGAGAAAAATGAAAAAAATTTAGATTTGTATAAACTTTTTTGAGAAAACTGGTACAGTGCTACACATTTGGATAATAATAAGAACCAAACTTGTATGACACTTTGTTCATTATCAGTCAGCAAGATAAGCAATAGTGCTCCATCCTCATCGGTGAAGTTTGTTTTCATTAATTTATTCAATGTGTTTATTTACTTGGAACTACAAATAGAAACTAATGCTGGGTCAAATTTGGGGGATGGGAGATAATTATTAGGTTCTGAACACACTGTTAACTGTTGACTCTAACATTCACCAAATATATTCACCCAAACAAACAAAAAGGATCAGCTTTTCTTGAAGATTTTCAAAATTAAATATCACAATGCAGAGACATAGCCTGCAGAAAATAGTTTTCTCCTCTTTTATTTCCTATTGAGTACTTGAAACAAATCATCAACCCAATTAATACTGTAAATCCCCATTTATATGTGAATTGGATATTTGTCCACCAGCTTCCTGAGGCTTTAATAAGCAAAATTGTTTTGATATCGTTTGATGAAAGGGTCTGTAAAAAAGTTCAAAGTATTGTTATTATTTTGGGCAGTCACACCTGCACGTTTAAAATTCCTTTGTGCAAAATGTAGCACAATCTGCTTTCAAATCAGACCTTCAAAGGATGAATTCATAAGTGTGACAGATCCCCTTAGGTGCTTCCCTACAAAGAAAAAGTAAAGCTAAGAAAACCACTCCCACCCACCGTCTTCCTTTCCTTGTGCATAAGCATCAAATGGCACTTTTTGAAAAGAACAGGGAAAATGTTAGTACCTCTCTGCTGGAGATCCAAAGCAAGTTACAGAAGGTCTTCTGGAAGAAATAGCACCTAAGAATTCACACATGCTTGCTAAGTAAATGGAAGGAGGACCTGGAAAGGGAGGGGGCCATAATTTTCACTAACAGTAAATGTTTATTAAAAGGCAACTGTTTTTTAAGAGCAGCTAAACTCAGAAATACCAGCATATAGTGTCTGCCATTAAAGAAGTTGATTCCATTATTGGTCGTGATTAAAAATCAAATAAATGATATGCTAAACATTTAGGTTAGTCTTTCACAAACATGTCTTTTCATTAGAATCATCTGGGAATCTTTTAAAAGTTCCAAGGAGTAAAGGAAGAAAATATCATAGGTTCAGAGACTACTTAGAGGACAATAGCAATGTCCAAGAATGAGGTCTAGTAAAGAACCTACACTGGCATAATAGATAGTGGCAATAGGGAGGAGGAAATAATTGTAAAACATAAAAGAAGTACAGGTGTGTAGGATTTAGTAACTACTAATTATGTGATTTTATTGAATGGATATAAAATGGTTCTGACAATATATAAAGCCTTGTAATTCTTGCTGTTATATATAAGGTATATATGGGATAAAAAATAAGTTGATTCCTAGGTTCCAATGTTGAATTTAAGGCTGATTTACCTCAGTGCCAAGATAACACATTTCATCTAGGAGAAAGTGTTCTATATGTCAAACATTCTAAAAAACCAAGGTTCCCAATCTTTTTTCTAGCCACTTGGAATGAAAATCTTTGAGAGGTATTATGTTATTTTAACTTATTAAAGTCATGCACAGAATGTAATTAAATTGTCCTCAGTGACCCTAGTCATTATATAGATCAACTCCTGTACCTCTATGTCATTCACATATGCCCTTGGGAGTTATATTATCTCTGGGTGTGTGGGCCCTACAGTAAAGAGCCTCAAATGTTGTTGTTGCACTTTAACTTCTCATCAGCTGCACTCAGTGGATACCTCTTGCTGTTATTACTGGACCTCACCTTAATGGCATCTTTTGTCATCTGCTTCTTTGTTCTTCACAATTCAGAATCTCAAGCCATTGCGTTGAGCCTAAAATTAGAGCAAAGTAACTTCAAATGAAAATGTGGTTTGGGGGTCAATCCTTTTCTAAGGTAGCCCTTTAAGATATTCAGTGAATATATCCAAAAAAGTTTTTAAAACAATTTACTTGCTGTTTTTTGTTTTGTTTTGTTTTGTTTTGTTTTACTTCTTACTGGTGTTGTTCCTGGATAGCATTATCTGAATAAGTGTGTTCTTACTATACAACTAGAGCAAATAAAATTAATATTACTTTACCATCAAGCAATCCACAAGAACATGTTTAATTCTGTGCTCTGAGTTTCAGAGAAATGGAAGTGAATAAGATGTAGTCTCATTCTCAAAGCTACCAAGAATCTTGGAAAGTTCCCGATGGTGCTACAGAGAATAAGTGTCTAAGAAGTCAGAGGAGGCAACCATCAAATTCAGATAAGCATTGATAGACCTTGAACACTTTTCAAATACTTTTGAGTTAGTTAAATGTCCTGCCTGGCCAGACTTTCGGTAATGGATGTGTTAATGGGTGATCACCACCTAGTCTCAGAGGTTTAGGGTTGCTTCCAGCATCTGGCAAAGTAGCCCCTTTCATCCAAAACCATTTGCTATTACAAAAGAGAGGTGATCACTGTGATTTATTAGCATTCCTTTATTTAGCATCTGGCATTGGGCATCTGAAACTTGTGGAAAGAGCAATGACCTCAGGGTTTAGGGACCATAACTATAATCGCAGCTTTGTCATTTACTCCCTGTTTAGTTTAACCTTTGGTCAGTAACCTAGTTTTTCTTCTGCAAAATGAGGACATTGGATTAGATAATACCTAAGTAGCTCTTTCATAAATGTTTTGGATGGTTCCAATTACTTGCCTTTATTTTCTTTAGTTATATTTTCCTAAAAAGCAGCTAAAAGATACACTAAGTCAATGTATGATTCCAGTTTTCCCAATGTGGATCTTTAAAGGATATCCTTGACACCATCTGCTATTTTGAATTTTCAACAAAGAGTTAAAAGAAACTTCTGTCTACCCTGGCTAGTCATCTTCTCCAGTTGGCAGAAGTCTTCATGTGGACTCGATGGTTGCCCAGAGCAACAAAATATTAGGGACAGAAACATGTTCAGGGACTTGATTGTATAAGTGACTCAGACCTGAGAGACCTTTTCTGGCTTGACTGGAGCCCATACTTAGCGAGAGTGGGTATTTGTCTATGCCTGTCTGTTCTACTCTTCTGACTTGGCGGTACCTATTATTTTGCTTACTGAAATACAGAAGCTAACCTTGAAACCTGCAGAGAGGATTTAAATGGTCAGAAAATAATCTTATTCATTCAGCATGTCTCAGACATGAAAGATCATTAGGACTAGTAAATATAAACACGTTGAAGAGACTGATCATGGGCTTTGAAGAGTACATACCAAGAACTTTATGAGAACTCAATAAAAATTCAATGTAAGAGCTACTATTCAAAGCCAATTATCTCTTTTAAGTTAGGAGAACCCAGTGCAGGAGCTGCTCATGAAAATCAATACCCTTTTCCTTCTCTCTGTTGGAGTCAGACACCTCTAACTGTCTCTGTTTATAATGTGAACTTAAAACAAGTTTTTCAGTTCCAAAACTCCTTAAATCCTGAGGTCATCCCCTCTCTGTTCCATCAGTCTGTCTCCATGATACCAATTACTGCAGCTCGTTAAGGAAGTTATTAGCATCTGCCAGTCAGGTCTTTTGCTCCTAGTCAATGTTGCCTGAAGCAAGAATTGGAGGGAGAGTATTAGCCAAGTCTTGTTTCTTGAAGTTCTCTCTCTTTAGCTGTTTAACATCTTAATTATGTATTTGGTTGGTGTTGTTTTTATACCCAGTACACAGTCTTCCCACTTGCAATTGAACAAGGTCATTATAATAATAACAACAATTATATACTATTACTTTTTGTCTTGACTAACTATTTATTGACTATCATTATGACCAAAAACTGATCCTCTTGGTTTGAATGTTATGATTGATAATGAATATTCTTTTTGAGTGATTGGAAGTAGAGTCCAAAACTCAAATGATTTATAATATAACTCTTATCCACATCACCATGGCAGCTGTTTGGAAACATGACTTCAGATTGCTTGTTTGCAGTTTTGTTTTTTTTTTCTGTACAATCCTGAGTGGAGTGAAACTCGTATACGTTACTTGACATGTGAAACACATGTGACCCTGGCAGATGATTTGGCTGACCCTGAAAAGTACAGCTGTTTAGTCACTTTAAAAGCAACACAATACAAGTGATTTACTAGGCTTGTGCTTGAACAATTTTATGCTGCTGATGAGAATTCTACCCTTCACAGAGAAAGAAATTTATATGTGAGACAATGGAAATGTGTTATCCTGGGTGTTAATGTTGTCATCAATTTCAGTAGATTTCACAAAAAGTGTGAAGAATAGTGCTTGGTGTTACAGGAGGAAAAGAACAATAGCCATGTGGCTTTATTTTGCTTTATTTTTTAAAAATTTATTGAAGAAATCCAAGTTTTGACTTTTGTTTCTTCTCCACTCAAATGAAGAGCAGTTCATAATCTAAAAAGTTCAAAGCTTCTCTGCATACCATAACATATGCTTTCTGCTTTGGCATATGTGGGGATGATGTCATTTTTGAAATTGATGGGTTTGAGAGTGGGGTCCTTGGGTTCACCCTGGAAAAGCTTTCACCAGGGCTTCCCTTCTGTGGCACACGGCGAATTTCTCCACGAGACAGAGACTTAGTTATATTTAAAAGAACAGGTTTATTAGGGAAAGGGACAGGCAAATAAAGGACGCTTGTACAGAAGCAAGCGGGCAGGAAGAGCTGCCCCTTTGTGGGGGCAGGTTAGGTTTTATCATCTTCTTTCTGTCGGGAGGGGCTCATCTTTGAGGATGGCTCCTCTGTTCCTGGCTAACTAGAATTAGAAAGGAGACCTGAGATTCTACAATGGGCTCAATCTCTATCTCTTTACCCCTGGACTGCAATCTGGTTTCTACTTATGCTTTGTAACTTGGGCTCTGGAGCCTAGGAGTTTTGGTTATCGTTGTGCTAATGGTTATGTTGATTCCTTCTACCCTCACCTCCTTGTGTGGGTCTGGTTCCAACCTTATTTTGAGTTATATCTCCTCCATCAGGGGGCTAGCATGCTCTTCCAAGAAAGCTCAATAAGTTCTCTAGTTGCTATGATGTGACCTATTATAGTTTAGCTAGAATTTAGTTCAAATAAAGTGAATGAGATCTGAAAAATTATGCTTTAAATAAGTCAGAAGTTTATTTCTCTTACTTATAAAAGAGTCAGAAGTCCAGGGCTAGCATAGTTACTCTGAAATCATCAGGGCCCAGGGTTCTTTGAGATAATTCCTCCGCCGTCACTGGGTTAAGTGTGTTACCTCCATGGTCCAAGATGACTGAGGCCTCTAGTCATCACACCTAAATTGCCAGCAACAGGAAGGGAGAGAAGAGAAAGAATACCACCACCCTCTCCTTTGGAAGAGACTTCCCAGAAATCCCACATACTGCTCCTCTCTGCTTGACTCAAATTTAGTCACTTGCCAATTCCAACTGCAAAAGAGTCTGGGAAATAAAGTATTTTTTCCTAGCATTCACCTAATTCAAGGATTTCAATCTCTATTAAGCAAATGAACTTCCTCCTAATCTATCTTCTGCCCTGCCTTTCTCCAATTCCTGCCATTCTGTTCTCCTTACATATCTTGAGAAAACCAGCATTCTGTTTCACAATCTCCTCTCTCCTTACCTGAACTCCTTTTTGTTTTGAGGGGTGTGGGGGACAAGGGAGATTCCCACATTATTGCAAGCTGGAATTCTCACAAAGTCAAGACTGTTCATCTCAGATGGACACTCAGTGCCACCTGACACTTTGTCTTTGCTGTGTTCTCGCTCTTGCTTCCCTCCCCTCCCCCTTCCTCTCCCTCCCTCCCTTATTCCACACCTCCTGCCTTTTCTCAACCCTCTTTTTTTTTTTTTTTTTAAAGATTTATTTTTTATTTATGCATACAAGCAGGGGTACAGGCCAGAGGTGTGGGGCGGCGAGAGGGTTCACCAGAGACGGAGCGGGGACAGAACAGGCAGATCAGAAATACACTGCTGAGGGGAGCAGTGGGCAAGGCCGGAGAGGTCTGCCGTGCTTTTCTCAACCCTCTTGATTGAGCAGCTGCTCATCACCTTTTGGCAAATGTTTTTGTTCATTGCTTAATGAAGGAAGTCAGTGTGAAGACATGAGCTTCCTCAACTCCTGCACCTTCTTATTGGCACCCACACCCATCCTTTACTCCCTCCATCTGGCCTCAGCAGACAATATGTCCCTTATCCGTCCTGCTCTAAGTCAACCTTGCATCTGGGTTCCTGATCCTTTCTCCTCTGGTCCTCGAGGTCTTTGCTCTATCTGTTCCTTTCTTTTTCTCATATCTTCAACCTTGCTTTTTGTTCTGGCTCTACCCCTAGTCATGTCCCTCTCAATCTTATAAACAATAGCAGAGTTCAGTAACAGACTATTGATCCTTTAAGTAGTTTTTTTTTTTCTTGCCCTTTCTCTGTCAAGTTGTTCACTTCCTCATCTCCTATGCATTCCTCAATCTGTTGTGGTAGGACTTTCTCACAACCACCTCCGGTGAGCTCCTATTTGCCTCTTTGATCTTTACATTAGAGGCCTTCCTCCAAAACTCGATATCATTCATTTATTCAGTAAGTATTGGTTCAACACATATTTATTGGGAGTCATTCTGTCCCAGGTGATTCTACTCTCTTCTTCCTACTCTCAATAACGATCTCACCCTTCTTCATGATCAGTCTTCCTCTCCTAGTCCCCTGTAAACATGAGTATTCTGGAAGGTTCTTTTGGGTCCATTTCTCGTGCTGCTCTATAGACACTTTCATGTATTTCAATGCTTTTATCTTTCATCTTGTGAAGCTGATTCCCAAAACTCTATCGCTACTTCCCTGATTTTCAGACTTGCTCATGTAAAAGCCCAGTGACTGATGATATGCCACCATTTAAATATAGTATGTCCAAAATTGTGCTCACATATTTACTTGCAAATCTGTTCTTCATATCTCAGGTAGAAACCTTTTTATCCTAGTTTGAAACTTGGAAATCATACACCATCCCATCAAATAAATAACTATGTTTTTATTATACCTTCTAAATATTTCTCAAATCTGTGTTCTCCACTCCAATCCGATACTCTAGGTCAGGCACTCATCAGGTCTCCTGTGTCAGCCATACATCACATTTTCTGTCCAGGTTTTACTGCCTTCTGAATCTTTCAGTAGCAAACATCTTACACCCACTCACTCCAAGTTTCACAATGCTCTGCATTTCTCTTATTTTCTTCTTTCCATCTAGAACTCCCTCTCCTCTTTTAATTGCCTGGCTCCCTTCACCTCATGCTTTGGGGAAAGTAACACTTTCAATCTAAACCTTACCCTCCCTCTCCTCTGTTTCCACAGCCCCTGTACCTCTTCTAGCATAACTCTGTTGAAATTGTTCTAAAAATTGTAGTCTACTTCTCTTTATTCTCAAATAACCTGAGCAGTAATATGTCAGTTCTTTTATTGTATCTTCACTGTATAGTGAATGGTGAGCAGACACTGTCTTGCTCAATTTGTATATGCCCCACAGTTTTGAAGTTGAGAAATTCTCTATTTAGAATTTCTCGGAACTTCTTGACATGAGTAAGTAGGTGGTAGAAGCCAAACATAAGGTAATAAAAGCCAATATGGAAAACTTTTTTCTCCTGCATGAGAAGAAAAGTGGATGAAACGATGCCTCTGAATCATTTTGGTAGAAGGGAATATCTTGTAAGACATGAATGATGGATGCTTTTCTCCATATTGCCATACCTTTGAATCAGAATGAAGAAACTTGAAAAGCAATTGTTTTATTAGCCAGTATCTTAAGTAATGCATATTGTCCTACAAAAGAGCATTTTTTTTTTTTTTTTTTTTGTGAAAAGGGTAAAATTCCTTTTGGTTTATTCTCCATGGCATTTAAGAGTAGCCTTACTAATGGTCAGTAAGAATTGGTCTTTCGCCCCACTGCCAGTGGTGAGTCTATGAGTACTCTATTTATTTAGCTTTGTGGAAATGCCAGGAAGGCTCGTCTGTGATCTGACAAGTGTGCAGCTCAAGCCAAGTGCATGTTGGCACATTTCTCTGATGAATGTAATGAGTTTTTTCTTTTTGATTTGGACTGTGGTTTGACTATTTCTCCCCAGTTTAAGACATAAGAATCGAAGTCCTTGATGTCATTCTTCTGGCTTAGTTAACCTACCCCTCCACATTTCTTTTTCCCTTTCTTGAGAAGGGAAGAACAAGACAGTAGTGCCGACCTTTAGTGCTTTGGGTCGATTCTATTGTGTTGTTTTATGGCCTTGGACATAGAGCTACCTCAGCACTCAACACCAGTCCCTGGACCTAAGACTAATGAGAAAAGCAAAGTGACTTCAAGTAAAAGGAAGTGGTTTGTCTTGTGGAGAGAAACTTGGAAAGATACACCACCAAGAACACTAAGGGCTCTATTTTTCCCTACTGTCTACAGCTGGGTTAACACATTCAAAATAGCCAGTCAATTATAGTTAATCCCATCAAACAGCTAGTCAGTTCAGTAAGAGGAAGGGAAAATAAATAAATGGTTTTTTAGACGATTGGCTTAGCTTCATGTAGCCTGGATCTTATTCATTTCCAGGTAATAGTTTCAACTCTTAAGAAGATGTATACTACTTCAAGGTAGTTTAAAACATAAATACATTTAAGAAGGCATTCGTGTTCAATACATTCTCAAGTGCCAATAACACAGATAGGGATAATATAGCAGGCTTAGAAACTTGGACAACAGTGTGAGCAAAGTAAGGTTAAAATCACTGCAGAAATACACTTCGTTCATTTTCATTCTTATGCTGTCTGAATCGTTCTCCTTCCTGCTTCCTCCATTGTGTTCTTTCTTTTGCCCTTCTACTTCTTTTTATCCTCAGTAACAATAACACAAACTCTGTGTCAAGCATGGTGCTGACTTGACACACAGGATCACATTTAATTCTCACCTGTGAGATGGGTAGAATTAGGACATAATTTTATAGAAGGTGAAATTGAGACTTAGAGAATTTAAGGATATTTCTCATACTTATTAACATGAAAACTTTTAAGCTGGATTCAAACCCTGTTAGTTATAGTTCAGATTCCACGATCTGAAAACAACTCTCTATTACTTCCCTTTTATTTCATCACAGTCCACTCTAGTTTCTTCCATATCGTCTCTTTTTCTCATCTTCACCACTCTTTCCTTTCATTATAATCCTCTTCCTCCTCTTTTTCCACTCTTTCCTCTTACTGTCTACCTTGTTTCTCTGTGATCTCCTATTCTTTCTGTAACATTCCTTTCCTTACCCTTTACCCTACTCATTCCAAGCTCCCTGATCTCACATCATTCTCCCCTCATGCTGTCTCCTCATTCTTCACTCTGGCTTCTCCCAGATCCAGACCCTGCCTTATCTGTCATTTTCACTTCTGATTGTATAACCTCTTTCTCCCTAGTTAGAAGTGGTACCCCATATTGAACATAAGACAAGGCATGGATATGTTCAACTAGGAGAATCTGTCGCTCAGCTCTCCTACACACAGAGCACTGCCCATGACTAGAGGGGAATTTCACCATCCAGAGATTTCACAAATCAGGTTTGTCTTTAACATTGAATAGTCTCTAATAACTAGAAAAAGAAAATGTGTCTTGATACAATCACTACTGTGAACTCCAGACAACAGTTGGAAAGCAAATCCAGACAGTGAGGTCTAAGACAAATGGCATTCTTATGTATAATTCAACTGCAGTAGGTGTTGAGGGGTATACCATGATGTACTATCATGAGCCAAATCATATTTTATGTGAGTGTCTGTATTTTCAACTCATGAAAGATTGAAAGAGTTTCATTCCCATGAACCAAGATTATTGGGATGACTTTTTCTGGAAACACCAAGAATTCTAGGAAAGGATTTCAGATTCCCAAGGGAGTAGCAAAGAGTAACTATCTTTTCTTTACATGGTAATTCATAACAGTTCCTCATCAGCATATGTTTTTTCGTAATCTCATCAGATCAGCTTGGTTACCAGATAACTAAATTAAAATAAATGCTATTCTTTCATGGATTAGGGCATATAACTTTTGGAAATGTATAATTATGGAGACTTCACTAAAATTCCTACAACTTCAGCTTTTGCTCATTGGCATATAGTAACTTAAGATTCTGCCGTTTTTTCATTTAAGTGTCTGGACTGTTTTCTTCCTGTAAACCCACTTCTGCTGTTCTTCCATGGTCTCTGGTTTTTCATTGTTCCAGCTTGTACTGACTTACCATAGCTTTTCTAACTCCAATTTTACTTCAAGCCCTCTATGGATACATTCTCTTTTTAATTTCTCACTCCAGTTATGTCATTTCTAATCTCTCATTTACAATTATAACCAAACAGACCTTACAGATTTACGATTAGACAGCTTTTCATTATAATCATGCTATAAGACATTGCCGACTGGTAAGGCCATGAATTGTCTGCCTTAAATTGTCTGGTCAATTTAACAATTTGATCAATATTCTTTAACAAATAGTTGTGAGAGTCCCCCATGTGCCAGACACCAATGCAAGTTTCTAGGTATATAATGATGACCAAAAAGGAGCATTATATCTGTCCTCAAGTCCCTATAATCTAGAGGCCAAAAGAGGGTAGTTATATATTAATGAAATAAGCATAGTATTGAATGTAAACTTCTATATGAAGTGTTATATGAAGGAAAATTTCCATGAAAATGGCAGGAGAGTGGAATCTCCTGCAAAAATAAATACTTGTGTCTAGCAAACTGGATCTTCTGAGAAGATTCCAGAGGCCTATCAGTCAATCAAGAAAAATGAGCAATAATGCCAAAAGCCATTTCTTGTTGTGTTCAGTTTGCAATAATTCTGTTGCCGAGCTTGAAAGAAATACTGTCTTCTCTTCCTCGTATTTTCACACCCAGAAAAGGTTTCTTCCTTTTAAAGGCAGGCACTGGCTCCTCTTCTTCTTTCTCTTCTTCCTCCTCAACTCAATCATAAACATCTTTCTCCCAACTCTAAGACTCTGAATTTTACTAGATCATTTGGCAGCACTCTATACTAATACATCAAGTCAGCTAGATATCCAGAACAGTCATTCAATTTTCAGTTGTTTGGGGCCTCTTCCGTAGCCCTGTCTGTGCTAATTTCCACTCTTGTGCTTTAAACCCTTGTACTCTGGATTTCACCTGAAGACTTCCAAGTAACTGCTTAGATGGTGCAATAAAAATATTCAGGTTAAAAAAAACGAATTCCATACAAATGAGCCTGGAGTTCCTTTGCAAGGCTCTGTAATGGGGGACCTCCTTTCAGGCAGTTTAGCCAGGCCAAATCTGTTGACAAGAAAGATTCAGGGGAAATGGGGAAAGATGTTTATTCCTGTCTTTTAACTAAGTTCCACTACTGCAGAGAACAAGCCCTGGGAACCTTACAAAATAGTAAGGATTGTTTTTTTTTCAGATGTGAAATTCTCCTCAATCCCCATCCCAGTATCACTCGAGGTCTTTACAACCTCTTTTTGTCCCTAGGCTGTAACTGGTGCCTGGAATTCCAACTTCAAGGTTCCCTTGTGGTATTTTTAATAGTGTTGTTTGATGCTGCAGCCAGCTTTGCCCGTGGTTTGGGAGTTAAATGGAATACAGTGATGTGGTGTGCTGTAATAGCTCTTGGAGGAATGTTAGGACAAATTAAGCCCCAAATAAGATAGCACCTGAAAGAACCTGGTCCCTTGTCCCGTGTCAAAGAACGTAGTACTATCGAAAGGAGGGTTTGGCAATTCTTGTTCACCCCTAAATGATTAGGAGAAAATACTATTGATCAAACTGGATTTGGACTCAAATGCAGAATATTCTCTTAGATTCACTGGTGCTTTGCCCATCTAATTCTTTTGTGCTTGTTTTTCTGCCTAGTTAAGCCTGAGAATTTGCGTTAATTTCAGATAAAATGGTGCTCTTCAACTAAAGGGTACTCTAAAATGAAAGGGGGAGAGGAATAATTACCCCTTTGCTCAAAACACCATATTCTGCGTGAGGATCATTGTCAAGTTTAGGCAATGATTGTTACAACTACCAAAGTAGGCCTGGTGTCACTTACACATAATCCTGATGCCTAGATCGAAGCTCAGCAAAAGCACAGCAGGTCCATAGCCTAATATTGGTCAGCTTTTCCTTTGACCAATAAACATCATTGGTGTAGTTGAGTCACATGTGGTTTTAGAGTAATGGAAATCTTTTTCCCTGCTATTTAGAACGAAGTCAGATATTTTGGTTTTGGGAAATGGTTTTATTTCTCATAGATCTTTATTGTTGAGCAACTTAATAACCTATCATCTGTAGAGTGCCTTTTCAAAGGTCTTCATTGATAATGGATGAATTTATTCTAGGAAGAATATGCTATATGTGAAATAAAATTAATAACCAATTAAAATTAAAACAAATAACTTGTGTTGAGTGCTTACTATGACAGAGACCAGGCTCAGTTTTCTCCTTCTATTTCACCTTCTCCATGCAGTGTGAAATTCAGTTCTGTTGAAATTTTCTTCACAATACAAATAAGAATGCAGCTCAGAAAAGGAGAATATCTTGAAGGTGTAGATAATATGTGAAGAGTTACAGGGAAAAAAAAGAAATGATTCCTTCATTTCAACAAAAAGTCCTATAAATGTGTTTTTCCCCCAACTTTTCAAATATGAGCTTTCTCTTCTACTTTCAAATGAAAAAAGGTCACACCTCCTGTATTTATAGAACCAAGACTAAAGTCACTGCCACAAAATCCCACCAAAGTGAAAATCAGCAATTGAGGAAAATATGCATTTTGTATTTAGTTGAAGTTACCGCTTTTAGTAATGTGACTAAATTGCCAACTAAAGATTATTGGCTTAAGAACCAAACAATTATTCTGCTTAGAAAAACAAGAAATAACTTAGATATAAATGATAACAAGTGGCTGCTGAGTTAGGAAGGCAATTGGAAATCTTACCCTGCCATGTACTGGTGGCCTAATGTAATTAGCTGTGGGCACTGTTTATACCTGGCTCTCTTACTTGAAAGATTATGGAGACCAGGGAATGGGAAGATTAAGAAAAAAAAAGCTATTCAAATCATAGAATTCTGTAGGGAAAATAACTTAATCAAATATCATATCACACTGGACATTGTTGGAGAGAAATAGAAATGTTGGCAAATAAAGCAGTGGTAGGAAAGCAGTCACTAAATTAAAGCTCTTGAACTTTATAAATATTTTAAAATCTTAGAATTATGGAGACAAGGCTTCAAAGAATTCTAAATGTAATTTACTTAGAGAAGTGTTAAAGAAATAGAAATCTAAGCAGTATCAAAACTTATTATGTAGGGGTCAAACTCAAGATCAAATTGTAGATCACTCACACTGCATTCCAGGCTAGCCTCATCTGTCAGACTATGCCTGACTCATTGGAAAACGGAAGCAGCTTTGACAAGAAGTGAATTTTACCAATTGATTCAAAACTGAGTCTGTTTTAGGAATAACTTAAGGGTTTAGGTAATATTTAGTTAGAAAAGTCTCTTTCAGTTCAACTGAAATCTCTTAAATTTCCAAATACAATTCTAAAAATAAACCTTTTATCCTCGACTTCAACTCTATCGTAAGAATTTATTACTTTTTGTTGTACTGTGAGGAACATTTAAAGCCCAAGCTGCACAGACAATCGATTTTTAAAATGTACATGAAACTGTCACGTGTCTTGAGCCAGTTGAGATTATAGCCAGGAGGGTGAGTTGTTCAGAGGGGCACAATTTGACTTGAACGTTGTCTTACCAGCTGTTCTATTTCTTTTATTAAAGTAATTTTTTTTCCTTTGGTAACAAAGCAATAGGCAATTGTTTCCTGCAGTTTTTCTGTAAAAAGTCTTAATTAATTACCTTATCAACGTCCTGCTGTTCTGCTCTCAGTAGAATATAGGGAAGGAGAAACTCAATTCCATTTGGAAAGAAAGTATTAAAGCTCTTTGAAGTGTTTGAAGTGGGCTGCATTTGAATTGCAAGACAGTGAGTTAGACAGTTTCCATTTCTTGATGGAACAACTGACTCAAAGAAATGACTTTCAGTGGCATCAAACTGTTATTTTTCTTTTCTACACTATCTGTAGTAATTACCCCCATGCCTACAACTTTTTTAATAATTAAAAATATTTAAAATAAATAATGGATTCTTATGCTTCAAGAATTCAAATTCAAAATGTGTTCTACAAAGAATCGGATGTCAACAGTTTCTTGTATTATGTAAATACATGGCGTAGCTATTCAAGCAAAATACATGCTTTCCAGCAACTTTTACAAACTTAAAATGAAAACATGTAATCTTACTAATATTTTGAAAGGTATCAGTTGGGAAAGAAAAGTTCAGGTAGTTATTTTCAGTATTTTTTAAAGATAAAAAATAGGGTTTTGTTTTCTAAAACTTAATAAACTTGTGTTCAGACATATGAAACATTTACCTTAACTGTTTGTAAATATATATATGTCTGTGAGAAACAATGTATAATTTACCTGGACATGGAACTGGGTAAATGAAGTCAGCAATTTTCTCTTAGGACTTGATAATATTAGATATAATCTAGATTGATGGCAATCAAGCATACCTTTGCTATTTGTATCTTTGGCATAGTGTTTGTTTTGATTTCAACAGATTCCTTATATCTCTAGGAAGGACCAGTAAATTCTTTGGTAGAGAATATAAAATTGCATTTAAATTTCATTCATTGGGAACCTAATTCTTAAAAAAATCAGACATGGAAGAGGTATGTACATATTTAGTAACCCAGGCTGGTCAATAAGTCACATATGATTATTTTCTCATAATCTCTGTCCATCAGAGGTGAAAAGTGACTGCCTACCCCCACCCTTCCCCACCCACCCCCACCCTCCCTCCTCTCTGTTATCATATTTTCAGAAAAGTACTGAGAATGAATATTATAAGAGTAGGAAGGACACAAGTTTTGGAGCTTGCCAAATTTATTTACCTGGTGAATTGTGAATTCAGGAAAATCACTGGACCTCTCAGTGCCTCATTGTATCATTCATTTGCCATGTAGAATGGTAGTAACACCAAGCATCATTCAAAGGTTGAATGAGACTGTGGAGAATGCCCAATATGCTAACAGCATTCAGCAGATACACATTTGCACTTGACATAGTCACTTCATTAAATCCACCCTTTATTTTCTGCAAGATTAAAAAAAAAATCTCTTTTCTGTATTTTCCAATTTAATATATTTAATGGATATATATTCTTTAATAAACACAGCACATTATTTTAACATCTCTCTAAAAGAGCAAAGATATCTATAAAACAACAATAAGTAACTTGTAGATAAGAGTTTTTAAATTGTTAATGAGGAAGGCTCTCTACAGCAGAAAATTCAAAACATTGTGTTAAGTATCTAAACCATTTTAAGTCATGACATTCCTTAGCCAACTTGACCAGGCTGATATTTTGTTTTGATGTGATTTATATGTAACCTCTTGAGCAATTTTTATTAAATCTACATTTTCTGACCTGTCTACTGAATTGCAAGGTTCTGGGGATAGACTTTGCTGAAGCCAAACTATGTCACTCTCCACAGTACCTAGAGAAAAATTCTATACAAGCAACAAATGGTTGCTTAAGACACACAAAGCCCAGTTTTCATGCCATATTTTGGAGACTAATATTCAAAACAGCACTCATTCTTTTTTCTCATTGAACAAATCTAATAACATTTTTTTCTTTGCTTTCTGGGATACACATATACCTTTTTTTTTTTTTTTTTTAAGTGTCTTGTTTTGTCTTCTCAGAATCTCCCATTAACAGCTATTTGGGTCATCTGAAATAGTCACTTGGTAATAATAGACTGTTAGGGCTGGAAGGGAATTCACTGATCATCAATGCGTGGTCCACTGGAAAAACAAAGCAAGTGACAGCAGAAGCAGCCAGTGACTGCTCTCTGTAGTCAGAGAGCACGTCTGCTCCGTGGCAGGACTCACATCTCCTGACCCACAGCATACTTTGGCTTTCTATACAACCAGCTGCCTTAGTTAAGGACAAAGAGAAGAATTTCCTCTTTACTAGTAGAAAATGAGACTAATACAGTCATAAAAGATGTTTCCTTTTTAAAAAAGCATAGAAAAATTCCTGATGTTCTCTTTATTTGGATCTGTGATCTTTACAACATGTGGCTAACATCTCTGATTAGATTAAAGTGAACAGAAGTGGTTGTGAAGGAGTTGAAGTACCTTTGCCTCGAGCTGCTTTGCTGACCAGCTTCAGGCTTGTAGTTGTACATGGTGACAAGCAGTGAAGCAGCATCAATGCTGGGGGATTCTTGAAACTCTATGGAACTTTCCTAAGTTCAAAACCCACTATTTTGCTATTGGTTCTAAGATCTAAGTCATCTGGGGTATCAAATAGTTTTTACAGAATGTAATTTGAATGAGATAATTGTACAAAACACTAAAAACATGAACTGAATTATTGTTTTAATACTCATCTGCTTGATTAGGTGAGATATTGGAACATCCTTTGCTTTATCATTTTGAAATTTTGTGAGTATTATGATATACTATGTCTTGCAACTTTATATTAATTAGAACAAGTAGTGATTACTTACTGTGTTTAGATGAGATTCTGATGAGATGTTGGGGTTCAGAGGTGTAGGTAGAGCCCTTGAGAAAAGTTTCAGCAGATTTCCCTTTTCAGTGGCACACAGTGATTTTGCCAAAGAGATGAAGACATTTGCATAGACTCAAACAGTCAAAGGCTGCATTTTAAAAGGAGAGCTTTATTAGAAAAAGGAGAAAGTAAAAAAAGCATCTGCATAAACCCAGGTGGGTAGAGGCTGCTGCTGGACTACTACTGCTTTTAAAAGGAAAAGTTTTGTCTTTTAGGGGAAGGGGTACATCCTTTTGCAAAGTTTTTATCTATTGTTAAATGAACCATTTCTAGGGTGAGATTGGGTTAATTTCTAAGGACCTGTGATTCTCTGTAATGGCCCTCAATGTCCACATCACCACCTCTGGTCCACATATATTTTATATAGCAGTCGTTTGTAATGACTGATAAGTCCCATATCCCCACCTCCTGGCCACATGTAAGGTTTTTTCATTTCTGTATCTGGTTTAATGACCATGTTAATCATTTTTACTACCACCTGCAGTTTCTGATCTTGCCATACACCTCCATCCTGTATTTTCTACTCAAAGCCTCCATCATGTTCCAAGCACATCTAAGCATTCTGTGTGCATATCATTTAATCTTCGCAGTTATGCTTGTTATCCCCATTGATGGATAGTGTCACTCATTTTTCATAGGTCGATGTGCAATTTACTTTAAATCACTGAAGAACATGTACAGTAAGCATGGAAGTGGAGTCTAATTTGGTCTGGCCATTTTAAAAACTCTCTTAATCCCCATGTTAATTTGGTGTCTCTGCCCATGCTATAAATCTACTTGATCCTTTAGTTGATTTATTGATGGTGATGTTAGATCTTCATTTTCTTCAAAATGAAGTCTTACTGTCAAAACCTACCAAGTTGATGGGAGGTAGCACTTGAATAAATGTTTACTGATAGAGGGAGAAAGAACAGAACAGTGCAGGAAAAGAACACAAATGAAAAGTAACTTAGTGCTTCTTTAGAACCTCTATTAATGTGCTGTTTTTTATGACTCTAAATTTTAGAACACAGTTCCCAGTGCTGCTTTCTGTTATCCCCTAGCCCCCAACTAATCCACTGTTTACAGATCATTCTTTGTAATCATCATGAAATCCCCTTTTAGTGGGAAAGAATTCATCTGGATTTCCAAGAAAATGCCTTCAGGGAAGACTTCAGAAGATCTCTGATTGAGAAATTGACTTTTAAGTCTTATTCTAAGAACAATCTGTTAATTGTGATGAGCTCTGCAAAAGAGATTTTTATCTTGATGACTAGTGAGGCATAATTTTTAAAGATAATCATTGAAGTGAAAATATAAATTATAGAAGTGTTAATAGAAAATATTTTCTCAGGCCCCCATCCAACTTGAGAGCCAGTACTTGTGTGGTTTCCACCCTTTGAGTGGTTCCAGAAAGGGCCCACCTTCAGGCAGAATTTAGCTAGAAGGAAAATCACTTAGTCACTAATTGCCTGAGGTCAGGTTTTCCAAAATAAAACTGTAAAAGGGACTTTAAATTTGAAGATTACAACCTGAAGCTTGATTTGAGATGGGAATAATGCATAGTGTCTGGGACTGTTAGAAGCCTAAGTAACCAAATTTGTAATTAGCATTAAAAGAGGAATGAAAGTAAGGTTGAAAAATATAGTGCTTGGGAAGAAAGGAAAATCAGTTTGGAAACTCCTTATAGATAGGAAAGCATGAGATGCATTTCAGGAGGAAAAAAGGAAAACAGTTAAAAGTACCTAAGGAGAAGGACTAGTGGAAAGCTAGATTGAACTCATTTACGTTCCTTACATCCAGGGACTCTATTATCTTATAATTTCATCATTGTTATTTTTGTTACCTGCAGTTATTACCAGCTTAATCACTCATTCATCCATTTATTCATGCACTCCTGAGTTTTAAGGCTTATACTAAGATAGCAGGGTCAATGAAGGTTAAAGATTTTGTCCTCAATTTGAAAGTAGGTGTGTCAGGAAAAAGTCAGGACTGACCTTAAGAAAGACAAATTAACCATATCCCATGGGTAATTAAAAATATATCCAAGGTCATAAGGAAACCCCTAGAGGAATAACTACAAGAACCTCCAGACCCTGTAGTCTTTAGGCCCTAAGACACCTGGTTAGATTCTGGGGGAAATTCCGAGGTGAGTAGGAAGTAGTTCTGGCCTTCTGGAACATGTGGAATGCTCACTGACCTCTGGGACATCTTCTCTTCCATATGCCAAATATATCAGTGTGGTCCAGCCTATCCTCATTATAAAATTTCATCTAACAGAAGAGGTCTTTCCTTCACATAAATGTTACTAGAAAGAAGCCCATATGTAACTCTGCAACGCAGCCAACTGCCTTGGCTGAAGTAGAAGAAGGATCAGGAGCCCCACCTGGTTGCCTACTTACTGGGTTTACTTCTCAGGACAAGGCCCTCAGGAACTTTTTCAGAAACAAACAAACAAAAAAAAAAAAACCCACCATAAACAATATCCTAAAATGTCCATTGTCCTGATTGTATTTTAATAACAAACTATGACTATGTGATCTTGGAAAAATTACGTTACCCCTTTGAATCTCATAAATGAAATATGGATGTAGTCTACTTTTGGTTTTAGTTGTGAACATACTGAAAAATCCCAATCAATACCTATCTGGGTAAGCAGGTTAGCTACAGAAAAGGAACTGAAACATTACATAGACTGTGTGTAATGTACTCTTTGGGATATTTTTATTTTGTAAGTACTGAGAAATGATTAACTGTGAATTTTCGACTAACAGCATTTGTAAGAAATGTATTTTATTAGGAGTGTAAAGGTCACCAAACAGGTAACCATTCAGTCTATCACTTACTTAATATCTTCTTCCTACCTACAGACCCTGAAATCTCTGAACTTTCCTTCTGCCACATAAGTAAAATGTCCATTTATAGTGTTTACAAACCATCTGTAGCTCAAAGATAGAGGACCGTCTGATTTTACAAATGAAACATGTGTGCATAGGTATAATTTTTACCTTAAAAGGAGAAGACTTCCTTCAAAGAAATGCTCTGACAATTCCTGTTATCTAGCTAGATCATTACAATTTTCAAAGGGTAACTATCTCTTTGACCCTAAGATATAGATCTGGTAAGATTCAAGTTTTTGTAACAGAATCATGTCAAGGAATATTAATACACCTCCAGTTCCATAACTGTATCTTTATGATGAGAATTTGTTTGCCATCTCAAAATCTTGACCCTCTGGTGTAAAGATTACATCTATTGTAGAATACAAATATCTGTTGCTATTTCTGAAAAAAAAAAAAACAAGTAGAAAAAAAATTTCCCTAATTCTCTCGAAAAGAATCTCTAAACTTCTCTAGAGCTTATAATAGGGTAGTTCTTCATCTAAGAATCTCAACACTTCCTGATTTTTGTTTTACCTCCTTCAAAAAAGTTTTCTTTACATGTGCAAAATAAATATATATCTAAGGACCTGTATTTCCAACCAAAGAAGTGATTTAAGAACTATCAGAACTTCTAGGAAGTGAATTAGCTCCACCAGTCCTGAGTGTTTATCCTAATCCTTCCTGGTCTTCCCATTCCTGACTTTTTTCCCTAGACTCAATTTGCAGTTTGTGACTTGACTGAAATTTAAAGCTACATTGAGACATGTGGCTGAAGAAAGCTCTTAGGACCGGCCTCATCTCAAACTTCTAAAGCAGCAGAATCACTTAACAGAGTGAAACCCTCTATGGTAATTATACAAGTGCAGGTTGCAACTGCTTCATCTGTTCCCAGCATCGCTAGCTATGGCCTTTAAGAAGCATGGCTGTCTCCTAGCCAGCCCGGCCATTCATATGGGACTACATCTGCCTGTATCTTAACCGTATTTCCCAATTTTGGCAATTAGTGTCATTTTTCCCTATGCCCTCCCCTTGTCCCACTCCCCTCTAAGATGTATCAATTTCAGGGATCCATCACCTTTAGTTTTGTAACTTGCATCTCACACTTGCATGTTTCTTTTTTTAAAGAATTTATTTTATTTATACATACAAGCTGGGGTACAAGCCAGAGGCGTGGGGCGGCGAGAGGGTTCACCAGAGACAGAGCGGGGAGCAGAACAGGCAGATCAGAAGTACACTGCTGAGGGGAGCAGCGGGCGAGGCAGGAGAGGTCTGCCGCACCATGTGGGATTCTCCCTGGCTGGGCATCGAACTCGCGTCGCCACTGCCGACAGCTCCACAGCTCCACAGCGCAGCGTTCAACCGCTGCGCCACCAGGGAGGCCCTCACACTTGCATGTTTCTAAGTATAAATGCAAATGTGTCAAAATCAAGACCCAAGGAATCCTCAGCTTTACTGTATGTGCCACTAAATGCTACCTTTTGTTGCCCCTCCCAAAAAAGAATGAGAAAATTTTTTTTTCTGTCCTCCTAGGAAAACGTCCCTTCCTGTCGTCCTGCATCTGGTTCCTCCTCGGCGTGTGACTGCTGTATTAATAGGCGTAGATGTCTTTCTAAACTGCAGTTCTGATCATAGCTCTCTCCAGCTGATACCCCTCAGAGTCCTCAATGCCTTTGGGGTAAAATTTAAACTTCTTTAACCTAAAACAGTGTCGTGTGGCAAAGTGACCAGTGACTTTGATATTAACACACCTGGCCTCACTTGGCAGGTCAGCCCAGGGTGTCCTTTCTCTTTTCTGTGTCTTCATCAGCATCATAGTGTGAGAGACATTGTCATCAAGGGGTTATTGGAGTAATCCTGTGGAATACCCAGTATAAAATGCTTGCAATAAAATAGCTGCCAAACTCAAGGTCTGACTGCCCTTCCTTCCACCTGCCCCTCACACTCTCGTCACAGTGACTTTCCAGGCTCCTTCCTCCGGTGGTGTCTGTCCCCTGATGTCCCGTAGGCCCCTGGATCCCAGTCCGTAGCTTGTGTTCTCTGGTCAGGCTCTGCCCTTGCACTCCTCTGTAGGTTGCATCTATTGTTCTGTGCTCCTGGAAGTCTTCACTAGCCTTATCTTTTGCAGAAACTAGAATGCATTTCCTTGCCCCTTAAGGGCAATTCCTGATTTCCTGCTGCGTTTAAACTTTCCTCTCTTCACTTTCGTAAAATCATTCACACACCGCCATCTACACTTTCATAAAAACATTCGCACACCACCATCATCTTACAATGTCATAATATTCATTGATCTTGTATTTTCCCTAAAGCACCATTGCCTCCTGAAAGTAAAAGTCAGTGTCTTCCTCATCTGTGAAACCCAGTTCCTCCTCCCACTACCCCAGTCATTTCCATATTTAGTGAAATGAATGAATGAATGGTCCAGAGGGCAGGATAAATAGGATTTGAGAAAGTGGTATAGCTACTGATCTATCCATGCAGAAAGCAATACACACACACCCTGGATGGGCACAGATGTTGAAGACAAGAGACTAAGCAGCTTGCAAATAATATTGAGAATTTCTTTCTGTAAAAAGTCGTAGAAAATCTAACCAGGCTAAAGTGGCTTCAGCTTTCCTTCCATAAATGGTCACTGCGGGAGCGTATGTGAGAGGAATACCAACATCATTATGAGAAGCACATGCATGGAATAACTATACTTCTGGTGCTATTCTCAAATCTGAAACATTACCCACTTACAGGGACCAAACCGAAGGAACATGTGTCTGCAGTGTTTGTCTCCATGCTTGTCTTGGACACTGTAAACAAAGAGATTCCCCAGGGACCTCTCCTTCCGCTGGGCTGCTAAGGGTGATCATGTACACACAGCACGGCAGCACGGCACCTGCCGCTGGGCATAGCTTAGGTCTTCTGCTGTTAGCTGTTCTCACCAAGTCTCCTGGGTCATATGAAAAGTGTCAGAAGCATAGAAATTGTTGATTACATCCAGTAGTCCCTAAAGAATAGGGTGTTTTGTTTTGAAATCTTCTCCTAAAATCCTTTTTTTATTTAACTTAATTTCATAGATTACATTTCCGTTTTTCTAATGCTTACTGCTTTACCCCTTCCCATCCATACCACAAAGATTTTCCTTGCTTTGAAAACTTCTTTGGATTTTTTTTATCTTAGCCATACAAATAATTCCTTCCTCCTCATTTCCAAATCCCTTCCCATCCAGGTCTTTTACAATAGACCTTTTTTTCACCTCTAAAACTGTACACAAATTTCAGAAAAACCCCAGCTTTAGAAATCCTAATCCAGGGCCTCCCTGGTGGCGCAGCGGTTGAGCGCTTCGCTGTGGAGCTGTCGGCAGCGGCAGCGGGCGATGCGAGTTTGATGCCCGGCTGGGGAGAATTCCACATGGTGCGGCAGACCTCTCCTGCCTTGCCCGCTGCTCCCCTCAGCAGTGTATTTCTGATCTGCCTGTTCTGCTCCCTGCTCTGTCTCTGTTGAACCCTCTCACTGCCCCACGCCTCTGGCCTGTACCCCAGCTTGTATGTATAAATAAATAAATCTTTAAAAAAGAAAGAAAGAAAGAAATCCTAATCCAAAAGGTCATATCAACAAAGCAAACTTCAGAATCCTTGCACCAAAGGAAAGAGATACAACTTTCAGTTATGGAAAATTGGCGGCACCCTTTAGCATCTAGGCAGTGGCACAGGGAAGCTGGAATGTGGGCAAGAAAAAAAGTGCCTCAGCGTCTTCTATAAATTTGGTTAATACTTATATCTCTGTACTAAGCCTAAAACAGGTTAGAGTGGCCAGCTATTCCAGTTTGCCTAGGACTGAAGAGATTCCTGGAATGTGAGGCATTCAAAGATAAAACTAAGAAATTCCTGGGCAGATTGTGATGAGCTGATACCCCTACTCACCCCTTAGTGCTCTCTCCCTTAAGTTCTCATTCCTTTGAAAAAGTACATTGATCTTTGCTTCTTCCTGATTCTAGCTGTATGCAGATATTTGAAACAGCATGCAGATTTGAAGCAGCATGCAGATTTTGGAACAGCACGTCCTACAGGGATAACCCCACTTACAGTAGACACATCACATGTGAGGACAGGATAACAGATGTCACTTGTGCCAACTCTAATTGCTTGGGCATGGCTGTCTGGAGTCACTGTTAATAGTTTCTTGCATCTCCTTCCAGATAATATCACAAATACTATTCTATCCATGATCATTTTAAATTTAACAATTTAGCTTGGGGCTGTTTGTAGGTGTTTTTTATAGATAATGATCTAAATCTCATTCTTATTACCCAGACACCTAGTTTTCCCTTATGCTATGTGTAATAATCCATTTGACTCTATCAATATACTTGTAGGTCATTTCTAACTTTTTATTATGGACAAATAACATTGTGAGTTTCCTTGTGCCTGAACAGTTTGTGTTCTTTTGTGAGTACCCAACTTGACAGTGGTTCCACTTTTAATTTTTAAATTATAGAATTATATAATTGACTGCCGTGCCAAAGTGATACTCATTCAGTAGAAACAATATTTGAATTTATATCTTTTCCTAGGCTAGCAGCATTCAGTAAGATACTCTTTTGGGATGCTGGGCACCAGCTCCCAGTCAGCCATATGCAGTCACGAGGGTAAACGACCCACTCTCTGCAGTGCACTATGCACCAGCAATTTTAGATATGGTATTAAATATTTCCCACTTACGATATTTTCAACTTGTGATAGATTTTATAAGGACATACTCCCACTGGATGTTAAGGAAGATTTGTATATTCAATGAAAAAATTCTTAGTAGTGAAATTTCCTTAAACATTCCATAGACATTGACAAGCAGTCAAGTTATAATTCTACCATCATGTAGGATCTGATTCTAAGTAAAGTTGCTCATCTTTTCATATGTCTGTGGACCACATTTCTTCCCTATAAAACTGCTGGGGCATTTATTTATTTATTTTTTTAACATGTTATTGTTCTGTTATATCAAGAAAATAAGCCCTTTTTTGCAAACTTTTTCTTTTCTTCATTCTAATTGAACATTATTCAGGGTGGTGCGTGTGTGTGTGTGTTTAACACGTAGGCCTTTAAAATATTTCTGTAATCAGATTTCTTTTTCACGTGGCAACTAGATGCCTCTATGTCTTTTATTCTTGCATTCCTGGCATTTGTCACAGTACCTGTCACAGTAGATCCTCAGTAAAAAATTGTTTTTGAGTGAATGGAGAATGAATGAATAATGAATGTGTGAATACATCAGTGACATTATTTGCATCATCTTATAAATTCTGATGATACGTAGAAATTTGGAAAAAGAATGGCAAAGCCTATATTTCAGCAGGTACTTACGGCATGCGATCTAAGCACAGGGGTCTTGGCAGCATGTTATCTCAGTCACTGAGCCCAGTCCTTGGCACGTGGCAGCTATTATTTTGTATTAGTGGATGAATGAACTTTGAGAATGATATAAAATGGAACTTGAATGGATTTAGTTCTCTTGTACCAATGACAGGCATTTCTGGAGAATGAATCCAGATCAGAGAGTGTTGGCTGTGCTTACAAGCCCAGAACTTTAGGCTATCTTAATATCTAAGGAGCATCATGCTGACTCTTTATTACAAGTTAAATAAAGCAGAATTAGCAAGAAAAAGAACAAGGGTTATGAGCATCATCCCGGCATCATGGATTTAATTGAATTTGCAATGTCCATAAGATCTCTGTTATGTTTGAAAGGTTAAAAATTTCCTAGAGAAAACAACTATTACTACTGCTTGCCAAAGTACTCATAAAATGGCTTGATTGCTAAGAACAGAAAACAAACCAAACCAAAATAAAATGAATCAAAAGGCAACAGAAATAAATGTGCCTTAATGCAGTTAGGTGATTATCGGATCTGCCTTGCACAGAACACCATCCTTCAGAGTAAGGACATGTCCTTCGGGATAAGCTCATCCTTGTCAGGGGTTTAACTGCGGCGAAGCGCATCCTTGTCAGGGGTTTAACTGAGGTGCAGTCCCTTCTGTGTGTCCATTTCCTGGGTCATTTGGGGTCTTAGGAAAATCCTCTTGTAAGTGCACTGAATTGCACATGCATTATGTAATTCAGTACAACCCAATAGTTGAACCTGTGGTTTCATAGCTATTAAAATACGCCACAAACCAAACCACCTGTGAGGTGCCAACTCAGCAAATGTGCCTATGCAAAAAAGCAGTCCAAACTAGTGCAGAAATTGAGGACGAAAGGAGCCTGAGTAATAACTGAGGGCTCACATATGCTATGTCATGAGGCAAAAGAACAAAAGTGTTCCATGTCAGCTGAAGGAAGATGGCAGCTCGGCCTATTGGAATTAAAGACCACACCGCTACATGAAAGGGGTCATATAATGTGAAATGAATCAGAGCGACTACTGTGGGCCCCCTATTGGAAAACTGCAATTATGGATAGTTACGTGTAAGCACTAGGAGGAATTCCAAAAAATCGAATCTATGTTTAATGTGAAATTTTTATTTTTTGTAGAACTTAATATATAGCTTTCCCTATAAAATGTGGGCATATTTCTGAAGAAAAGAAAATGTCAGGGTTGTATTTTACCATCCTGTTACACTTTAGTTAAATACAACAGAACATGACTTTGAAAAGAGGAAAATCCCATGTTCTCTCTCTCTCTCTCTCTCTCTCTCCCGCCCCTCCCTCCCCTCCCCTCCCTCCTTCTCTCTCTCCCCTCCCCCCTCCCTTCCTTCTTTCTCTTTCTCCCCTATGAGAGGTCATTAAGTGGTTCCAAACATGTTATCTTAAGTTATCGCTGAAATTTGACTCTATGGAAGGAAAGAAATGATGGATTGTCCTCAAAAGCCCCTAATTGTGCTGATTGTATCAGTTGGTTTTTGTTTTTTCATAAGGTGATCTTGTGGCTTTAAGTGCTTTCACTAATGAGGAACTCTAATTTTTTACTAAATCTCACAGTCTTAGCCCAAATTCCCTCAGAGATAGCTTATGTGAGAATCTTACATGGTAGTGATTTCATGGGGAGAGGGAGTCACGGAAGCAAGAGAGGTGAAAAAAATAACAATAGATAAAAAGAGAAAGTATTTATGAGGGAGTATGTCACCAAATTTGTCATGTTTTCACAAAAAACACAGCTAGTTGCCAAAGTTGCATGACGTTGCCTTTGAGATTGTATAGAACCACTGTGTCTTGGAATAGTCCACTTGAAGGAGAAAAGGTGAGCACTTTTTCTCTCCACACATTTTTGTCTTTCATTGGCATGACTTTGCAGAAACTTGACTCTCTTGACCTTCTTCCCCTGGTCTTTGGTGAAGTCAGGGTCTCTTACATGTATACAGATGTTTTTTGTCAAGTCAGACATCATACCCAGGCAGGGGCCTCCAGAGTGGAGGGCAGAAAAGTTGGGGAAATTGCCGTGATGACCAAGATTTTACTGGGGCTACTTCAACCATGAAGCCAGGGGAATAGCCTGTGCCCAAGGACTTGGTTGGGCAGAGTGCACCTGGGAGGGCCCGTGCACTTACCTAGAGTTTACCGGCAGAATTACTGTGGATCAGAACTGAGATTTATTGAACTAAGCTTTTTTGATGGTCCAATATTGCTCACTGTTATTTAGTGTTAATTTCTAGTTGTTTTACTGCTGAATTTGTACCATGTGTTGTGATGAATACTTCCAGTAAATTATCTTGTTGAGTCATTACAAGTCTATGGGCTCCATTTTACAGGTGAGAACACAAAGAGGTTAAGTGTCTTGCCTATGTTCATATAATTAGGAATAAGCAGAGCCAAAATTTGTACCCAGGTTTTACTACCACTAAAATCATTGCTCTCCTACACTGTAAAATCATCAGGAATTGTACTACTTCTACAAAGTGTGAATTCTGACTATGAGTAGTAGTGGGAGGGGAGTTCTCTTCTGCTTTATGCATATAAAAAAATACCTACCTTTATTCCTTTTTATGCTTCATGCACATGGCAAGATTTTCAGAGAGAGAGAGAGAAATTTTAGGTTAATTTTCCAATTTTCTAAGTAAGAATGGAAAACCAGTGGCTAAGCAGAATATTTGATGCCAGTGTATTCTTTGACATACACTAATCACAATATTAATTAATATTAACTAATTAATCACAACATTAACTAATCAACATCACTACTAATATTAACAGAAAGAAAATTTCTGAGGCAATAGGAAGATCGCCCTTTATTAGAACAGTCTTGACTTGCTGCTATTGTCAAATCAGATTAAACATGTTGAACAACATGATCATTTCTATAGTATATGGAGTTTGACTGACAAGGGCATTTCCAATATAGTGTCTTGAAGTCAAGGCAAATAATACTCCAAAGCAGAGCAGATAAAGAATGCCACATCCCGCAGTCAGGTAGAGATGTTATTATTGTCAACATTCTGTAAATGCCATAAGGTCCTATCCATGTGTATGTAACGGGAATAGCAATAGGAACGTTCCTTAAAGGAAGGTTAAAGCTAATGTTATTTTCATGGGTTTAATTATATGCTTCCGTATATTAACTATTTTTAACAGCTACACCTGATAATGTACCTGAAGATGAAATTTTAAATGTTATTCCATTGAGTAAGTGCCTCTGAATCATGGTGCGATTTCTCATACTTGATTTCAGCTTATACATGTATTGAATCATGTAAAGGTGTTTTGGATGATCTCGTCCCAAATGACAAAAATAGATTTATTTCTAGTGAAAACTAATGTCGTAAAGATTATAGTTTGTGTTTAGTCTCCCATTCATTTGTTCCAAGAGCTGAGGGCAACCATCTTCTTAGCTCACCTGGCATCTATATTCCTTGGCATACCGATAGGAAGTCTAATAAAGGTAAAGAAAACTTAATTTACTTTTATCTTTAAGTTATAACTTTATTCCAGCTAACTGTGGGTGTGTATATCAAACTTATTACTGTAATTCATATAATAAGAAATTTAAAATATTAACCTATTTCTTTCAAAGTGAAATAAACCATGTGTAAGTAAAATAAACCAATTTGGGAGGCCTAAGATAGCTGTGTGGTGGGAACAAGTGCTATGAAGAGTTCTAAATGGAAAATAGTAAAGTTAAAAATGGTACAGATGCATGGAGTATCAAAAAATTAAAATGTAAGAATGGGAAAGTAAAAGAAGGAAGGATTATAAACAGGAACTACACCCAATTGGAAGCTAAGGCATCACAAAAATCCTCAAGTATGTGTTCCAGTGGGAAAATTCTGTCAAGTCAGTGATTCCCAAGTATTGAAATTTCAAAATAAAAAATATCAGAGGCTGGACATAGGATTACCAACTCATCAACTCTTAATTTTTGCCAAGTAATGCTATTTTCAACAAAGCTACAACTACAATATACTAGAACCATGATTTCATACTAGAACATTTATTTCCTACATTCTACAAAAGTTTATATAGCAATATAGAAAAGGACACAAAGAGAAGTCACCCCCAAAATGGGCCTGTGGAAATCATTCATTAGTGGTGTGTGTGTGTGTGTGTGTGTGTGTGTGTGTGTGTGTGTGTGTGTGTACACGTGTAACAGTGTTCACTGGCCTTTTATTTTTCAATTTCTCCAAGGACCAATAAGATTTTGTTGTTTGAATACCATTTCCTATGTTATTTGTACAATGACCATGACAGTCATTTGTGAGAAATAGAATTATGTCATATCCTCTCAAAGATATCTTCTAGAGAGAAACATTAACTTTTGAACATGACATAGCAACAAACTATATATAATTATTTTTTATTGATCAACCATTTGTTAACCAGCCACATATAGGACCAGAGGATACAGAGATAAACTATGGAATCACAGTTCCCATCTTAGAACTTAGTAAGGGAAAGAAAAATTAAACTACATTATTGAAATGCCTTAAGAATCAGAAAAGCAAAACACAAGTTGTGTAAGACCATGTAACCAAACCAGCATTAATTTGTCTCTGAAAGGATTACTCCTTGTCTTTTGTAGGTTTAAGGTGTCTTTTGTATATAATGAAAAGGCACCATCTCTTGGCAAATAGATAATAAAGGAGTCACCCCTTGGTTGAATGAACTGAAAAATGGCACTTGCCTTCTGGGGCCGTGATCCAGCAAATGGAGCATCATTAATTAAGGATTTTGCTGAAAGAAATGATATCATCAAATTTGCATTTTACTCTTAAGACCTTGGAGAATTTAGATATGACTAAACCCTTTCTTTCCCGTTCACTTGAGTGAAGTAGAAAGAATATCAAACACTTAAAACTGACTAAGATATTGATTGGATGTAACACTTTCATAAGTAGGCAAGATCTGCCCATTCAATTAGAAAGAAGAGCTCTTCTTCTCCCATGCCCCAGGTAGAATTGATTGGTTGAAGTCTAACTCTTCTAGATGAACACCCTCTTCTGAGTCAGACATACATCTTTTGACATCTGTGCTTCCTTGACTCATATACAAACTAGAATTTATTCAGACCCCTCCAGTTTTACATATAAAATTTGTGTGAGCCACATTAAACTAGTGGCTGTAATTTTTTTCTGAGTTAAATGCTGTTATTATTTTTATCATTGATTTCTGCAAAAGGGAAAACAGTTATATTTTGATAAATTCTCTTATTAATGAAATGTACTCAACTTTGTCGTATCGTGGTATTCAGTGAAAATGTGCTTTATGAGATCTTTGCTTATCTCACAAATGGACAGCTAGGCTTTCCACAGCCCTTCTACTGACAATGTGGGTTGGCTTTTAAGTTTAAGGAATTAATTTGCTGCTTATCTCAGTGTACACAAAGCTACTTATCATCTAGATCCTTATTGGCAGTTTACCTCAGGGAGAGGAGAACCAGAAACTGGCTCAGCCCATAATCCCTTACCTTAAATTAGCACTCACAGACCAATTTCAGAATAATCCTTGAAGAATTTTTAAGAGTACCATTAGGTTTTGTAGCTACTTGACATCTAATTGCAATCAAACAATGTAAAATGCATTCCACTAACATTTTATAGAAGTTTATCTTACAGGCCTATCCTCATATATTGGGTTCAAATAATTAGTTCATTACTCAAAAAAATTTTAAAGAAACATGGCCCTTTCAATTTTAGTGGCATTTCTCAGCTCTAATTCTGGTTACAAGAGGAAAAGTAGTATTTGTCTTTTGTGACTTTGTTCAACTTTGTTAGTTCTTACCAATTTTATAATTCATTCATGTTTTTTTAAATCATCATTATAGGTATCATTATCCTTTACTGGGTTTCTCCTATGTGCCAGGCATTGTAATAGGTGTACAGTAAGCACTATCTCAAACCTTTAACTTACCCTATTGTATAGCTAAGGGAGCTGAGAGTCAGAGAGGTTAAGGTAAACCCTAAAAGTATATAGTAGCAAGTGGCTAAGCCAAGTTTCTAACTTAGGTCTGTCTGCCAGTATCTTCCAACTCTAATCTGTCTTTTCTCTCTCATTCTGCCCCAAAGTGGTATACACATCTAGAGTGTACCAAAAGGTGACTTAAAAGGGTAGTCATCCTTGGAGAAGGAAAAACTAATGTGGGTTGGTGGATGGGGTAGATGGTAACTCTAAAGGTCACATGTAGAAGTGAGCCAACATTGAGTCAAAAACTTGAATAATGCAGCAAGCAAATTACCTAACTATTTCAGTTTTATAATCGGGTAATTGAAATTGAGGTAGTAAATGAGGTAGAATGAAGACAGGGCTTCGTGCATTTACCTGCAACTCAGGTAAATCTTTGTTTTCTTTCCAGACTCCATCATTGCTTTCTTAAAAACTGCTGAGTTTCATTCATTCCAACATATATTCATTCAATTCTAATTTATCATCTTTTCACTAGTTGTGAAACTCTCTGAAGACAAAACGCTACTGCTAGAACTCTACTCATCTAAAAATTCCTGAAAATTTACTTTAGTCAAGTAATTCAGAATTATTCTTGGTTGTATTCAAAGTGAAAATTCCCTAGTCAAGTGGGTTTGCACTTTAATCAGGAATAGAGACTGCAGTGGAAAGAGCGTACTGTGTAGAGTAAGGCAGTGCGAGTTAGTCAGGACTGCCACTTTGTGTGACCTTAAGTAAATCAGGAAAACAATCTTTGGGCCTTAGTTTGCTCACATGACTTGGAAGGGTTAAACCAGATATAAACCAAAATCCCTTCAATGTTATGATTCTAAATAGATTTTGATGGAATCAATGAGTGTACATTTCATGTGCTATTAAATTACTTTTCTCCAGAACAGTTCCTCCTAATAGGTTTGCTGTGGGTAGCTCAGTAATCTTCAAGAGGAACCATCACTTTTTGGTTAGTAGATAGCAAGATATTTCGATTTGTCTGTATCAACCACAGAGCAGAGGAAACCGGCTGTTCTATCCTCACACTAGATGACTCTTTAAATATCTAGATTTGAATTATAGATATTTCTGAAATGTTTTGGGGTACACTTGAACGATAATAAACACCACTATGAATGAAAGTTTCATCATTGCTTGAACAGCTACCCCCAACCTGCTGTAGGAAGTGAATGGGTTTGCATCTAGAGGTTACCTTGTAAATGCAGCCTTTGAGATCAGGCCTCTTAAAAAGTCACGAGATTTAGAGGAAAATATTATGTTCTCAATGACACTGTGTTTTCATATTGTCATCAGCTATTATTATTAGTACTATCATTATTATTCAGTTCTGATCATTTCCCCACTCTCCCCACCTCTTTTTTTCCCCTCACCTTATTTTTTTAAAAAATGAAAGAAAGAAAAAAGGAGGAGAGTGTTTGTTGCAGTCTGAAAAACTGAATATGGAGTTAATTTTTGGACCTGAGCAGTGGTTCTGACCTGGAGAGTGAGCTAGGGGTGCTTAAAGGGATGGGTCTTGTCTACCGTGTGTGGGGTGGAGGTGGGAAGGGTGCACCTTATGAAAGGCTTGAGCAAAACCTAAAGAATAACAGAAGCAGGTCCTCCAGTCTTGCTTTGGTGGAGGGACACAGATCTCTGAAAGCTCAGACATAGAGGAATCATTTTGATCCGTTTAATCCGCCCTTCTCCTTCAGGGGGTCTTTGCACCAGAGAACACTAAGGAACAAAATCTTAACCAGCAAGCTGCCTTACAGAAGAAGGGTATCTGAGTGCAGGGCTTGCTAGGAAAAGGAGTGAATTCCTGTCGTTGTAGAAATCCGGTCCAGGTTTTACTGAGAGCCCAGACACGGTGAATAAGAGGAGCCTCTGAGGGCTGGTTTCTGATGTCGCACTAGGCATGATAAGAATGCCATTGACGTCAGCAGAGTCATCATCAGGGAGAATGGCACCCCAGCTCTTGAAACCACACCAAGCAATTGCAGGGCTTTTGAAAATTAAAAGCCGGTGCTGGGGAGGAGGGGAGGAGGGGAGAAGGGGGGAAGCTGCTGAGAGCAGCGGTGGCTCCAGCTGAACTCCTTTCTTTTATGCATTTGCTGTATTTTAAAAAGACAGGCACAAGGAAACTCCGGTGCACACAAGCACACTCCCTCGCGCTCACACGGGGTCTCAGTGGGCGCTTTAGCTTGAACTGGTGGAAAGAAAGACGGAACCGAGAGAGAAAGTATTTAATTTTGTTAACATTTCTGAATACAGATAAAACAAACTGTGCCACCCAGGTGCTGGACAGCAGCCCTGAGCCACAGGAGAAAATATAAGCCTCTGAGAATCAAAGTGTTGAGCTAAAACTGATATGCTTGAAATGTGTGTGGATGAATAGATTACAAAGGAGGAATTAAATACTTCAAAAGAGCTACTACAAAGCAACAAAGCCTTCCTTTCCCCGAAACATTACTGTGGACTTCAGTGTTTGTGTGTCTGCCTGAGAAAATGACAAAGTTGCGGATTTGAGAAGGGAAAACTGCAAGCGGGTGGGGATTTCATTTTTCAGAGGTGGCTCCAAGAACATCACCTCCAGCTGTAATTCAAAGGTTACCAGATTGGAAAATGTCTCGGAGGTTAGGAAGTCTTTGAAAACAATTCTTCAGTGTAAATTGTCCCCACTTTCAAATTCCACAATTAATTGAATCCTTTCATTCTCTTTCCCATTCCCACTCATTCTGCCTGTTCCACCCTCACTCCAGCTCCAGCAATTGTCAAACTGTGGACGAGATGGGGATATCAGCTGCCCAACGAGCTTTATTTTGTAGCCTTGATTGGCGGGTTCCCGAGTCCATAAAATCTTTTGCTGATCTTATTTTAATATCCACATCCTTCAGCTATACCAGAAAGAATGGTTCCTGAGCTGTAGAAATGTTAGAAGGGAAACAAAAGAGCATATGCATGCAAAGCAGAATTTGGCAGAAAATGTGGATTTCATAAATTGCATTATTTGAAACTCCTATTTTAAATGGATTGGGACTAGGAAAGCTGCCACAATGAGAGTGAGGCTCAGTAACAGCCCTTCATTTTCAAAGACCTGTTTCTTTTTGAAAAGCAGAAACTTGAAGCAGCACTCCTTCTACTTGGGTAGAACTCCCTCCTCCCTCTCATTTGTTCTTAAGAAATAATAAAGTCACATTAAGATGGGCTTCCTCCAAGAAATAAAGGGAGAAGGGGGTTAGCACAGCACATTTATGTGTACACTTAACTGTCTGTCTTACTCTAGTAATGGAAATATGGCTAATTATTCCCATAGGACTAGTGTTGTACTCTTTGAAAGAATACAAGTAAAACTGTAACTGGCTATTTTATTCTGCTTTGGTTTTGTTTTGTCTAAGGCTCTTAAATGGAATCTGTCTTACCTTCTTCCATCCTTCTTCCCTCCCTCCCTCCCTTCTCTCTCCCTCTCTCCCCTCTTCCTCCCTCCCTCCCCTCTCCCTTCTTCCCTCCCTCCCTCCTTCCCTTCCTCCCTCTCCACTCCCTCTCTCCTTTCCACTCTTCCTTTTTTAAAAATTTGAAATGCATTTTTTTTTAATAGTAAAAAGAAAGGATGCTGCACTGCAGTGGAGTGTGCATCAGATGATCAGAATCCTCCATCCAGTCCCTAGTTGTGTGAGGGCACTTTGGGTGATGAGGAGAGGTAGGATGGGGTGGCGATGAATTGGCAGGACTCCAGAGCCTTTTCACAAGGCCACTTGCTCCAAAGGGTTAGAAAGCACCACCTTTAATGTTAATCCTATCGAAACAATACAGCCCAACTGGTTCCATTCCCTTTCCTATTTCCGTGATGCTGCCTTGATTACAATTGCTTGAACCTACCACTTGCAGTTGTTCCTGTCTGTGTGTCTGTCATCTCCTCATTCTACCCACCACTCCCCTTCTATGGTTCTCCTTTCTTCTCAGTCCAGATCATTTCCTCCAGTGAAAAAATGACTGAAGTCTTTCTCATATCTTCCTACCTGTGGACTCCTTTTGTCTCACTGTTCCTTTCTACACCTGGAGGAACACTACCAGGCTGCATTTGATTGACTACCCCTTGGGGATATTTAAGCACCCTTTGCACCAGCCACCTTAGCAGGAAGCCCAGAAGCCCCCAGAGTCTGGGTGTGCTCTGGAGATGACAGATTCAGGTTCCTGGAACACTAATTTGTGACAGGAAGGTGCTGGTGAGCCTGGTGAGAGATGGGAATTGGCATGCAGACTAGGCAGAGGAAGCTTAAGGAAGGAGATCATTTAGAAAAAGAAAAAGAATTTAATCCTTTTCAGGTGTGTTAATTTCCTTTATGGGCAGAGTTGCCACACAGTTGGGGTATTTTTTGGTCTTTCTTTTCCCTAAGCTCCCGCTTCATTTCGTAGGGAGGAGGCAAGGATAAATGCAGTGAATTTGATTATGGACACCATCCTAACCCTCCCTTAGTGAGCCATGGGAACAAAATAGCTCAATCTCCTCTAACTGCTGTAATCTAAAACTAGAAGCATTGAGAGAGCGCCCTATGGCTTTGGTTCCACATATTTGTAGCACTGACCTTGCCCAGCATTTGAACTGTTCTGCAGGAGATCTGAAATTTCTCAGTTCTTCAAGTAACAGGTATGAATCTTTTAGAATTAAAATTTTTAAAATACCAAGGAAATTGAGATCTAAAAAAACTATCCACATCTTAACATTTGTCTTAGCTACCATCATTTTTAATTAAAAAATAAATAAATAAAACACTAGCGCTAACTCTGAAGACCCCTTTCCCCCATAATCTGCATGAGCCCAAATCCCTTTCCTCCTTCTCCAGAGCAATGTCTTCCATACATTTGAGAAATGGGGACCTTAACCACATTTTAATCTTTTTACTGTGTGTATCTTTACTCATAAGTAATATATTGTGATTTTAAAAACTCAGCAGTATCATTTAGATTAAAAGTTTTATCCAACATTATGTTTGTTGTGGTTTTTTCCCTCACTTCTTGAAAGCACACTTGCTGGTAACCAGCTTAAGAGGAGCTGTTTTTACAGCATACCTTTTGGTGTGACCTTGAGCAAACTGCTGCCCACAATTACTTCTTAATTCCTCAGTGGTCCACATGTGTAAAATAAAATCCCAGAATCACAGAGCCAGAATGCAAGTAATAGAATTCTTCACTCAATCTCCTTTATTTTATAGCTAAGGAAGTAAGACCAGAAAGATGTTATGATGTATAGATGCCTGTTAGGACAGAATCAGAAGCTGGGCTTGGAGTGGGAAAGTTGTTCTCTGAAGATGTTTTCCAAACATATACCTATTCAATATTTACAAAGTAATATGTTGATTGATTTGACAGATGTGTACAAACACTTAAAGTGGAGTAGAGACAAGACTTTCTAACAATGTACAGGTGAGAAAGTTGATGCTCAGAATTTAAACTACTTTCCAGGGTTATGTAGCTTTTAAGTGGTAGAACCAAGATTTGGACCCTAGACTAGTTTTCACAAACATGTTTTTAACCACTGTGCTACCCTGGGCTACTTGGGTACAGGCTCCTCCCAAACACATTCACTTCCAGTCATCCCTGACACAAAGGCTTCCAAGCCCAGAGGTTTCCAGAGTTACAAGGGCAAATATATTTCCTGTCCGTAGGTACTAGGAGACAGAGTATTTGGGAAGGAGTAGAGCATTACAAATGAAGAAACATTTGGTTAGATGTTCCTGTTGAGAACCCCATTGTTAAGAGCAGAAAACTTGGTGACAAATATTTTAAATAAACTGGAGAGTCACAGGTTTAGGGTCCAATGTTTTGATTCCAAGATAACAGTGTAGGAACAAAAGATTGGAGGTGTTTAGCAAAATGAAGGCCTAAAAGGATTGGTACAGCAGATGCGGGAAACAAAGGTTACCTGAAAGAGTTGTTTCTGTTTTTGTTTTTATCAGCTGAATCCCCTCAATTGGCAGAGAAAGTAAATACCAAACAAGGATTGGCTTATAGAAACTTAAACAAAGAAGATGCAATGGAGACATTTTTATAATCAGCTGCAGTATTGCTTATGGCAGAAGACAGAAAGAATACTGTGTGGGCTTTTGAGATATCCTGAGGCTCAGGTGATAAACACATAACTGAGAATTCTTCATGCTGATTGGTCTTCAGAAACTAGGTGTGGCATAATATCATTAGCATACAGAGCTTTAGCTGTGGGACCAAAAGAAACATCTACTGGCTTTGGGCAATGAGAATTTAGAAAATCAACAGACTTTCAGAAACAAAATGGAGAATGTCATTTCTAAAGTCCTAAGATGAGAAACTCACTCTGATCAAAGAATATTTTAAAATAGTCTTTGACCTGGGCCTCCCTGGTGGCGCAATGGGTAAAGTGTCAGCTTTATGAAGCTCTATGAAGCACCGCTATGGATAGCTTCAATCCCTGGCCAGGGAGCTTCCCACATGGCACAGCAGACCTCTCCCGCCTCGCCTGATCTTCCCCTCAGCAGTGTACTTCAGTGGATCTGCCTGCTCTACTCTCCACTCTCTCTGGTGAATCCTCTTACCCTTCCCCACTCTTCTGGCCTATCCCCCATGCCAGCTCTTATATGCATAAATAAATAAATCTTTAAAAAAATAGTCTGTGACATCAGGACTTTTCTCAGTTTTTGTTTTTGTTTTTATTTCAGTTAGAGTGACTATTGATATAGAAGAATTTTCCTCAAAAATGTTTTTTAGATGGGGGCTCCCTCCGTATTTAAGTTTAAAGTGATCTCAGGGGGGGAAAAACTTCTTAATGGGTCAGGGACTTTGTTGGAATGATGAACATGTTTGGAACTACATAGAGTTGGTAGCTGCACAACATTATGAATATACCAAATGCCACCAACTTACTCTTTTTAAGATTTTTAATTTTATACTATGTGAATTTCATCTCAATAAGTTAGTTGTAGTGAAAGAGAATTTAGCATTAAGAACAATATCAGAGTATAACTTTATGAATTAAAAAAGTGTTCTTGGCTACCCTAAGTCTGTGATGTTCTGGAAAGCCTACCTTGTGACTTATTGATGCTAGAATTCGCATACTCGAGGGGCCTGGCACATAGATGGAATCATGTGTGCTTAACCAACGAATGAATGGGTGATTCTTACCAGATCGTACTCAGTTGTGGAATTTTTTAAAGGAAACTGTGGCAAAACTGAACAAAATGAAAATTATTTTCAGTTTTTTAAAAAGTGGGTTGGCAAGGGAATTAATAGTTTTGGATTTTACCATGTTGTTGATTCGATTTCATTTTGCATTTTCTCTCATCAGCCTCTGTGGAACTATGGATCACACGAGGGATTTACTTGTGTCCTACTTTTCCAAGTTAAGCCCTTCAGAGCCATCTCTCTGAATACAGGAGATTGGAAAAGTGGTGATATTGAAATGAGTCACAGGATGTTTCTATCTTAACCCTTGATTGAATGACTAATGTTAAAACATGCAACAGTGCTCCAAGATTGAAAAGTAGTGTTACTGAAACAAAAGTTATTGTATTCTAAGTTTTCTCTGTTATAACCCTTTGTTATTTTTTTGTCATATTGCCGCCATTGAAAACATACAAGTTGCAGGTGTAATGGGAAAAGTAATGATAATCTTTTTTTTTTCCGTTTTGTTTTATTGTTATTTATGTCTTTTACATTTTGTATTCCCCTTGGGCAGCCCACCACCAATTCACCCGTGATCCATCTCCATGGTCCCCTGTATTCTCCTCTCTTCCATTTTGTGCCCTTATCCTCCCCTCCCCACTCCCCCACCGCTGAGTGTCTCTCTCCCACCCGGCCTCCCTATAGTCCTGTTATAAGTGAAACCAT
>PVIJ01006890.1:0-31961 GCA_004024925.1 Scalopus aquaticus | reverse complement strand
AAAAAGTCAAGCTTCATAAACTTAGTCTGTATCATCTGTTCTTGCATTAGAAACTTTTTGCCTGATCTGTCCCAAGAACTATTTCAATTTTGCAAATACTGTACTTCTCTATACAGAGTTTGTATGTTGATAGCTCCTGTGTTCTACACAGAGGTCACAGCTTTCTCCCATTCTCTTCTTAGCAATGTTAATTAGGGTTTTTCTAAAACCTTTTTATTTTTCTTACCCACCATGAGAAGGATTCCTGGATCTATGAACCAACATGTAATTTTGTTTTTGTTTTTGTTTTTTTTTTGAAATTTTAAGAGGATCTCACTTTTAGGAAAACAGTAATATCAGTTATCTTCATTAAAGAAGGTGGCAGACAGTAAATTTGAATTAAGAGCTTTGGAGTATTATTACTCATTTGGTTCTCAAAAAAAAAATTTTTTTTAATTTCATTCTCCTAACCCCAGTTAGTATAATTCTTGCATGCTTTATTTCACTTTGGTATCTTTTTTATTTCTTAGTTCCTTCACTCTCCCAAGCCCTGTGGCCTAATTTTCATTTGTGGGAGACTAAGCATAAAGTAGCACAACTATGAAGCTTTTCCTGAGATAAGCAAGATTTTGCTTCATTTGTAGTGCATCTACTCTTGCTGCTGAAGAAGGGAAGAAAGAGGACTGGTACATGTACACAAGAGAGGACATTTAAACTGAAAGAAATTTTGGTCCTAGAGAGATAGGAGAATGAGGTCAAGAACTCTGGATAGTGCCTAGAAGAAAACAATACTTAAAAGTACTTAGAGAATTGTGAATAAATGTGTTCCTTTTTTGAAATTCATGCCCTGATGATTGCTTTGTAGAAAACATGGTACAGCAAAATCACTAAGGTCTAATTCTTTGAATATCAAAGCTATGGGCATGTTCCAAAGAAGACCTGCCTCATATAAATGATTTTATTCATTTATCTGAATTGCTATATTCAATATCAATAAATATTTATTGCAGTACCTTCTATGTGCCAGGCAGCTCAGACTTTGGATGCACAGATGGAAAACACAGAATTTAAGTGTTAAGCGGTTTATTGTGTATTAGGCAGAAAGATAAGTTGGCAGAAAATTAAAATATAATGTGTTTAGAGTGGAGAGTTATTAAAACACAAAAGCTGCTCACTGGAGAAGGCTTCAATAGGCGTGGACCACCCAAAGCGGAGAAGTGATCTCTGCAAAGTGACAAAGGCAAGAAATACCTGACATGTTGAAGAAGCAATTCTATGGTTTAAGAAGTTAAACACCAATAGAAATTTTAAAAACAGAAGTTAGAAAGATAGAGGGGTCTACTTTTTCGCTATAAACTTCTATGCTGGACACCATGAAGTATAAAAATTATAGAAGAGATACAGCTAGCATTATTTAGCCTGCAATTTAATTTATATATATGGGTACATATCCATATTAGAATTTAATTCCTAGAGAGGTCATGGATTACTTGGTTCAGAAGTATTTAAATTTATAATGGCTAGCGATAATAAGGAGTTGATATTTTAAATGTAGTGCGAATAGTTGGATTAGAGGGTCTATTGAAATAGTGGACTGTTCTCTTCCTTTCCCCCTTTTATCACCAACGAACAAACAAAACTCAATTTTATCTTCAGTGTTTGCCTCTTGCCATGGTGTAAATACTCCATTATGGAAGATTTGGATAAAGTAAATACACTGATAAAAAGCAGTAGGCTCCTCAAATGAGATGCACAGATGTTGAATTGAGGATGTGTGTGACAGTCCTATAGCAGAGGGTCTAGATGAGTGAGGTTAGAAGGGATTTAAGCTGTGAAAGCCTCAACCTGTCAAACTAAGATGTTTTGGACATTAGCCTAAAGTTAGTATAGTCATTAATGGTTTTTGAGCATAGATGGGTAAAGCAATATTGTGATGAAAACAGTATTTTAGAAAGATTTATCTGGGAATAAGATGAATAATTGGTAGTGGTAAGACCCCCAAATAGAGTATATGCCAATGAGATGTACCTCATATAAGTGAGAGTAATTCAATTCAGCAGTCCACTTGCAATTTTGTAATGACTCCTCTATTGAGAAATTGTTTCCTAGAGTGCTGGGTAAAGCTGCTGTGAAGGCAGAGAGATAATATTGGCTAAGTGTAGAGAAATTGAGTTCAGATGAAGGAGTTGGCACACGGACCCAGTGTGTACTGTAAAGTATTTTTATTGGCATTTAGTCTTGCCGTTATTGATGCTAATGATTATACTGAATAATTACCAGCTGTTGTTAATTATTTAAAGCCAGGTGCCTAAAGCAACCTCTCATCCTGCAGAATGTTATCTTTCTTTGAACTTTTTAAAAACTGTTTGAAACATGGAAACTTGGAATAGGAGGTCTATCCCGGCAGCACATCTGGGTCCTTCCTGCTTCCTGCTGTCTTTTCTGTCCTTTCATCTTCCGCGCCTCCCGCCCGCGCCCAGGCTCATGCTGCCTGCCAATCCAGCTTCCCAAGCTCCCCAGTCATTCTCCAGCCTCCTGCCTGGCTGCATAGTCATCATTCTAACTGCTCTGAATTGGTATCTCCTTTCACCAGAAATCCTGCTGCCATGGAGTACGTGCAGAGTAGCTTCCTTTGGACTCTCTTAAAACTCTGAGGGGTGTTTCGTACACCCATTGCTTTGTAATTCAATAATAGGGCACTTTTGGTTTCTTTTTAATGCAGTTATGCTGATTTTTAAAAGCACCCTGAGAGAAAAAGAAAGGTAGTAAAAGGTGCACATAGATGCTCATGGAGCATGTTTACACATGTCCTTGACAAATGGCCTTTTCAAAACCTGTCTGAGCAGGTCTGAACTATGTAAATTTGGCAAATCAGGGTCAAAAGACAAAAAGTTGGTTTGTATCCTCATTATGGGGTGTCAATTACACATAAACAATATACTAAAAAGAAATCCAAAGGATGAGTTTTCTAAAAGTCACTCTTTCTTTGCTCTGATTATACAATGGGGAATTTTATGCTTTTTAATATTTTTTTCTTCAATATACTAGCTCAAGAAAGTACATTATAATATAATTTAATACCATCATTCTAAAAACTGGTTGATAATTAATTTAGACAAATATTCCCATTTCATTTCCTTTTATATATTTTAGACTACATATATTTCTATTATTAATATATTTATTTTATATTTTAGGCTACAGAGACACATGTGCATATATATGAATATATATAAACTCTATGTATTAAGATTATGGCAAGTATGAATTCACTACCTCTTCAAAATAATAAAAGTGATTTTCCAATCATAATTCTAAATCTTCCAGAATATTGTGGAAGTTACATTGTGGGGGATCTAAACAGGACCAAAATCATTGCAAGGTTATTTTTGAACTATTATTAATTATTTATGTAATCATATATTACTTGCAGAAGAATCTCATGAAACTGTTTAACAACTCTGCAGCTCTTTCAGAAGAGCAGTAACTCTTGATAAAATAAGCTCGGCATGTTCTCTCAGTCTTTACTTACACACCATGTCTTGGAAGTATCACACACACACACACACACACACACACACACACAACTTCAATTATTAGCAAAATATACAGCCCAACTCTTAAGAATTCGGCACACACCCCATAGGGGTTCCCTTCCCCTGGTAATAAGCATCAGCAACAGGATGGAAACCATGGAGGTCACTGAACATCCAAAATAGGTGTCCACAACTTCACCCACTTCACTAGCAAGAGAAGTGTATCACCATATTTTAGTGGTGATTCATATAAGCTCAGTCATATGGTTCTAAATCTTGCATAATCAGATGAGCAAATTGGAAAAGGGTGAGTAAGAGATTCCAGGGAAAGTAACAACTAATGGTAGTTAAGTGAGAGCTGATTGCTTGAAAACAAAAGAAGATACAGGAAATCTGTCAAAATCATCCAAAAAGCATAGTTGTTTGGGAACTTTTTGAGAGAAGGAATCAGCCCACCCTGTCTTAGGAAACACAACAGTCTCTTTATCTGGGCAGCTGAGTGTAGTAATTGATATTCAAGATGACGGCATGAGTTACCCAAAAAAGTAAAGGTATATTTTGCTCGATCTGTATTGATTTTCTGTTTTATTCATGTAAAAATGTTTATCTACATCTAACTCCTTCCCCTGAGCATTGCTTCATTCCTCATTCCTTGTCCCTTTCTCTCTTTGACCTATTCTCTGGTGGCTTCCCCTCTTTCAGACTGGTTGAGTTCCTCCTGTCCGAAGGGCAAATCAATCTTTGATCACATCTTCCTCCAATTACTGCCTTACATCTCTATTGAATTTTCTCAGCAAAATTCTGGAAAGGAAAATTTACATTCACTACCTCTATTTACTTTTCTTCCATTAATTCTTCCACCTCATCGTTGGAATCAGCTTGTAGTCCTGCCTCTCTATTGGAGTTACTTTTACTATGGTTCCTCTGATCTCCTAGTTGCCAACTCAAATAGATAACCTTTCAGCTCATTTCTCATTAGGTTTCTTTAAGGAAATTGGCAATCTGACCTTGAACCTCTCCTCTTCCTGGATGGACACCGTATACTCTGTCTCCCTCCTAGACTGCAATTCCTCTATATCTTCCTTTGGGCTCGAATCACGAGATCCCATTTTCAGCTCCTTGCTCTCTCACTTTGCTTATCCCTAGGATTCACTCAGCGTGCTTTTATTTAACCATCACCTCTATGCTGATGACACCTAAATTGATATCACAGTACATCTTTGTCTCTTCCAAGAAGCTTGAACACCCAACTTTTTAGTGGAAATTCCCACCTGAGTGTCCCACAGGCTTATCAGATTCTTGTGACCTAAATCAAATTTCTTTTTTCCCTAAATTTGTTCCTCTTTATGTATCTCAGTTAGTGACAATTCTCAGTCAACTGAACACTTCATACAAGTTCAAATAATAAAACAAAACTGCATCACAAAGGCATTGAAACTCTACAAATTTAGCCATGTAGAAATAATCACTGTTAATATTTATAGCCTTCCAAATGTTTGTGCAGTCATATGTATTTTTAATAAGATCATAACATTCGACTGTTTACAACTGTGACAATTTACTTTTCATTTAACAAAAATATGATCATTTTCCTGCACCAAAATATATTTCTACAAAATCATTTGTAATTGCTTATGTTCTAGCCAGTTGTGTTGTTTAACTAATAATGCTGAACATTTAAATCATTTTTGTCAATTTTCCCTCCTTGCTTTTTCTTAAGAAAGAAATGACTAAAATGAGGAGGAAAAAAAGATAAAACATCAAATACAAAAATAAATTCTTAGGAATGCAGGAGAAAATTTCCTAGTATATGAGAGTAGTAGTAATATTAGCTTAATTATACTCAATAACTCATTAAGTGGCATCAATTATTAGTGCTTCTGTGTGCCCTGTTGTTCTAAGGACTTTGCATAATTCTTGCCATAAATCTGTGAGGTTGGATCCATTATTTGCTCTCATTTTACAGTCATAGAACCTGAAGTTTAGAGAGATTAAATAACTATGCCAGGATCATATAGGTAATGAGAAAAAGATCCAGGAGTCAAACTTGGGCAGTCTGTTCCAAAGATGGACTCCTAACAACAATGCTAATATAACTTTTGTTGTACCCTAGAGTATCCTTCCTACTAGAGTGTACCACTTAGCATTCAGTTTCTTAGAATGATAATAAATAATATAGTTAGCTAGCTGAGTTATCAAAACCTTTAGTGGTAATGGATAGAGAAAAGAAGACACCCTTTATATGAGATAGTAATGAATGTTTTATTCATGTCAATGGTTATTCTAGTTTGTTTTTGATATATAGTGGGCAGAAAAATATACTAGCAATTTAACAATGAAACCCTAATGTCATATTTAACATGATTTCCTAAGTGGAACTGATATGGAAATATTGGTTCATTTTCAAAATTAAGGTTAAAATTTGTGAATTATTCAAATCTATTAATATCAGGAACTAAATTTTTAAGTGTTGAGTAATAGAATGTAGGAGATCCCCTACCATCAATTCCTCCTGTCTACCTAATTCTATCATTCTTACTCTGTTTTGCTGGTGAGGTTGCATTTCATCTGTTATATATCTAGATATAATGTCTGGCATTTGTGCGTGCATGTGGAAAGATAGAAAGCAGTAAGTGAGAAAGATGGAAGGAAGAACAGGGGGAGGGAAAAACAGGGAGAGAAAAGAAGGGAAAGAGGAGGAGGGAGGGAGGGAGGGTGGGAGAACTGAATTCTAGATTTCCCCAACTCCTACACATTTGCTCCAACCCATAACTTTCTCATCTCTGTTGCTCAGATCACAGTTTGGATGTCCTGTGTCCCTTCTTTCTATTACATCTCATATCCAAATCTATCACTATCTCCTGAAGTCCTTACTATCAGAATACACCCAGAGTGCAAGTCCTTCTTACCACTTTAACAGTTACTCTGCCACTGCAAGCCACCACCTTCTCTGGCCTGGGTGATTTCAATAACCTCCTACTAGGTCATCTGTGTCCACACTTGCTGAACTACAATCTGTCCTAAAAACAGCAGCCAATGCAGATCATGTCATTGCTGTGCCCACAATCAACAGTGACTCCCCAGTTCCCCTGGAGTTATAGTGCTGATTGTGGCCCACAACACACAACTGCTTTGGTTTTGTCTCTGGCTTTATTTTCCCATTCTTTTCACCCTCATTCACTCAACTCCAGACACACTAGCCTTCTTGCACAGAGGCACACTTCCATCTTGAGAACTTGGCACTGCAAGCAATGCTTTCCCCCAGTAACTTCAAATTCCCTTATCTTCTTGGTGCATCTTGTCATCATCTTCTCTGAGGCCAGTCTTGACTATACCATTTCTTAACCTGCATCCCGAATCACACCTGTTCATGGTCCGTGCTCTACTGTTTGTCTATTTTTATAGCATGCCTTTCCTTCCAACATGTAATTTACCATATGCATCATTTGTTGTCTTTCATCCCTCCTAGACCATGAGCTACTTGTCGGCAAGGATCTTTACCTGTTCTGTGGACAAGTATATCTACCTATTTTGTGTACATATGATATTGATATATATGGCATATATACCACATTATCTCACACACACACTTACACACACACGTACACCCACACTTCAGCCCTGCTTAGTGCTCAGTATGTTCTTGATTAATGAATAATCAGCCTACTCAGTCCCTTACAGAGATGATTTTACTGCAGTTGTTTCCCATTAAGGGCACTGTACTCATTGCCAAATCCCCTTCCCCAGACAAGAGCTTCAGCTAAGAGATCAAGTACATCAAGGATATCAGCCCTTTGGTCTATGAAAGCTGTGGTCTTGGTCTCTGGCTGCTAATTCCCTCTGGATTTAGGACAGAAAAATGTAGGTGGAGAACACATTCAAACAGCCCACACTTAATAAACATTTTCAAAGAAAGGACGGACTGTATATTTTAGAAATAACATCTTATTTACTGATTGAGGTTTTATGCAAGTGACTGGGCTACACTGGTGCGTTTGCACAATGGGAGACATCCAAGGGGAGTTTTAACCCCAGGAACACACCCAAATGTGGGATCCTAAGTAGCTCTCTATTATCACCTTAGGAAAGTACAGAAAGTTTCCTTGAGAATAAGCTCTCATTTTACTGATTATTTTCTAGTCCCAGAATCATGTGACACAGTTGTAGGCTGGAAAGAAGCAAACTGAACCATTCCCTGTGAGGCCACAGAAAAGCCAGAAAAAGAAAAGATGGGGCTGTCGGATGAGGCAGGGCTACTTCTCCTTGAGCGGAATGAAGCTTTGGGGAGCCCAAAAGAGAAAACGTTAAAGTCCTGTGTGACACCAAGAAAGGTATTTGGATAATCAAAACATGCAGGTAGACATCCTTTCTTCTCCCTTCTCTCTTTAAGAAAAACAAACCTCACAAGCCACATTTTGGAAACCTGTGAACTTCTGGACATAGCTCAGATCCTCCTTGTTGCCATAGCATGGATTGGTTCAAGTTGCCAGTTCTGGAATGACAGCTCTGAATCAAAGCTCTGCTACCCCCTGTTTCTGAGACCTTGTGCCTCCTAATCTGTTTCCATAGAGGAAAAGAGGGATAATAATAGCATCTCTCTTCATGTGGTCATTAAATGAGATGATCCACATGGCGCTTGGCTCAATGCCTCTTACTTGGACAGTATTCAACAAAAGTTAGCAGCTCTTTGTGCTGCATAGCTGCTGTAGCTACTATCCTTGTACATTTTTAAATGAAATGGTTTGAGGTAGGGATTGGATAGAGAAAAACCTAGGAGTATTGACTGGCGACGGATAGTTGAACTCCCAGACAGGTGCCTGTAAAGTGGTCATTTCCTTGGTGAATTAACTATATGCCAACGTCTGTCCCCCAATCATACCATATTAGAAAGGTGATTTTTCCACAGTCTCCAGGTATGTCAGTGTCCACTCTGAAAGCTCACAAGATCCTTAAGGAAGGTCAGAATATCAGCTGATTCCTTGAAAGCTAACAAATGTTTTCGCCTCACCAAATAGACAGATTTTCCCTCTGTGGTAAGCCCAGTTACTACACAGCATGGGCTTAGAATAGCAAGGTTACATGTGGTTGGAATGTCTATGTTCTCCTGGTTTGGAGGGCCAGGCATATGCACGTGAGCAGTAGGTAGAGTCCTTTGCAGTAGGACACCCTCAGTCCCTACAGCCATGCAGGCCCTCCCTGTCTCCATGGGTGACACAAGTCAAGTCTCCTTAGTCTCAGACTCTGCTGCCTTCCCTCCTCTGGTGGGAGCATTCTTGCTCCAGATGTGTCGGCCCCCCAACCAGTCAATCCTGGGGTCTGGCTTGGAAGGCTCTTGGAGGTGATGGTGCATAACTCTGGATCTGTATCATAATTTGATCCTGGTACATGGTAAACAGCTTTATTTTTTCACCTCTGGCCTCTAAGGGACTACTTCATTGTTGCGCCCCTTATAGTCTTCTCCTCAGATCCAACATGCTAAGAATTGTCTCACATGTTTAATACAAGCCTGTTTAGTACAGGCTAAAGGCATAAAGCAGCCCTCTAAAACAAGCTTTAGGACTAGACCGAGCATCAGGCCGGCGTGGGCTTTTTCAGCAGCCTCTGCTGTCCTCTGCTGCTACTGATTGGCAGGTCAGAAAGTCTGGACATGTTCCCTCTGAAGACCGACTCCTATTGCTTTGGGATTTGCCCAACTTGCCCTCCATGAACTGATCCACTTCATTGCTCTGGATTCACTGGCGTTCCCTCATGGTGCCCACTCTTTTCCTTCTCATCCTTTTTTAAAGATGGAATTAAATCATACTTGGAGCATATTCTGTTGTTGCGGCTATTAAATGACTATGTTGCCCATGACAAAAGTAAATACATGTTTTTTCACCGTTACACCCAAGAGATTAAAACAATGCACGGCGCACACAGGGTTTAATGAATATTTATTGAATGATTAATTAATGCCCCTTAGGACAGTGCTGTGTTTCCAAAATCAGGGTTGCAACCTATTCCTACCAATTTAATGAAACCAATTTAAAGGGTCACGACCAGCAATAAGTAGAAATGGAATAAAATAGGAAAAAAAAATAGGTGTGCATCACACACGGGGAATTATTTCTTGTAAATCTGTTTTAGGATCTATCTGTCTGTACACCACCACACACATCTGCACGTGCACAAAGACCCACACACACACTGCAATCTGTCCACAGTGCCTTGTCTATCCACAGAGCTTTGTCACAGAGGAGCTAGAGGAGGGGGATGCAGGGAGTGTTGTTTGAAAAAGTCTGTTGGCTTTGGTAATAATTTTCGTTTGTAAAAAGAAAGAACTTCCTTGCATTTTATGTAAACTCCAATAATAAAGTTCAAAACAAATCTTGAGTAGTGTATGTTGAAGGACAGGGCTACATTTGCATCTCAGGTGGGTACGAGTTTTATATTTATGAAAAGAAGGGATTGATTTAAAATGTTGCTAAACATTCTCTTTTAGTGTTCTATTGCTGCAAACACTCTAGTCCCAAAAATGGTGGCTTTACAAGCAACCATTCAATTCTGCATTCAGCTGGGCATGGTCTCACTGTCCTTCTGAATGTGACCGTTCACTAGGCTGGGAAGCTCTGCTGTTTGACCTACCTTCTGTCTCTCCCTGTGGACTCTCCGTGTGTTCTCTCCAGCAAGACAGTCAGACTTCACCTGGCAGCTCAGAATTTCTAAGACCAAAAAGGCCAGGCCTTCTTAGTGCATAAGCCCATAACTGGCACATGGCCAATTTTGTCACATTCTGTTGGTCAGAGCAAGTTCTGAGCTCATTTTCAAGGGGAGGAGACTACAGACAAGAGGTAATATCACAACACACAGAACAGAATGTCATATCGCCTTTGTCCAAACCATGCATTCCCCATGCGCCGTCTCTGATAGTAAAATAAATGAATTAGAATATCATATTCTTTTTCGTCAAGCATACACAGTTCACCCGCAACCCCCTCTGCAATGCTGTGCTGATTGGAGTCTCTTTGCCTGAAGTGCTTTCCTTCTACTTCTCTAGGCACTAAAATCCTACTTGTGCTTCTGGATGCAGCACAAAGCTACTTCTGTGAATATTTCCTCTACTCATCCTGTTTATCTCATGCTGGAAATAGTCGCTCCTTTGCTAGTACTCTCAGCACAAAGCATTCATAGCATTGTGTCTATATTTCATACATAGAGAGATTTATGGTGTGCACTTTTAGACACACAAGCACACACATGCACATAAAGCAGCTCCATTTCTATATTCTAAGCTGCCTGTCTTAAATGATGATAAATGACTTGAAAAAAATAAATTGGTTCTTTATGCCTTTTCCATGACAACTCTAAATATTTATAATTTCTCACTAGTATGAGGAGACAGGTGGTGAGATGCTCAAAACTACTGGAGAACAAAGCTGACATGGAGCGCCAGGTACAGCCATTACCTGTACAGCTGTAGACCCTCCTTTATTATATAATAACTTTTCCACCTGGATTTTGGTCTCGTGTTTTTCCAGAGTAATGTATATTTAATTTCTTGATATGGTATATTCCTCCTATTTAACACAAATACCTTAATATTTTACCTTAGAAGAAAATGATTTTCAGCCAGCCTATATTTCGTATAGTGGTATCATCAGTCGAGTGCATAAGCAGTTTTGAAATTGCTCTCTCTATCTCTTTAAAATACAGATTTCCCCTGTAATCTTAAATTGTGAACTGTGGGCCCCTAGGTGGTTCATGTCTTTCAGAAGGAAGTTAAATGACCTTCTGAAGTTAATGCAGAAAAGGGTATATGTGTTCATATCAGCATTTTTCTGGGGAGAGATTTCAGCATTCTCACCAGATTTTTGAAGTTTGAAAGCTATGTATTGATTGTAAATCTGCTTACCCTCTTAAAATTCCTCTTTTATTAATCCCCAAATAAGATTATCTTTCTATTTCATGTGTAACCAATTTCTTCCGGAGAAATTGGACATTTACATAAACGCTTCATCTTTTCATTTCACTTCTAGCTAATATGAACATTATGTCACAAACCTTCCTGCTGGAGATATTCTTATCTCTCAGGCAACTTCAGCAGTGCAAGCTTCTTAAATTGGTACACTTGCTGCTCCAGGCATGTGAGGCCTGGACCAGCAGCCTGCATGTCACCTGGGCACAAAAGCAGAATCCCAGGCCTCAGAAGTATAGACCTTCTAAATCAGGGTCTGCAATTTAAGAAGATCCCTAGGAGATGCCTAACCACATTAAAGGTAAAGAAGCCCAGGACTGGTGCACCTAATACTTCGCTTCTTGATTTTCAATGTTTGTGCTTTAGATTCTATTGTAATATCACTCAACAGTTTTGATAAATCTTCTCTAACTCTAGGATCTGCAAGAGGTAAGAGATAGGGTGTGGGACAACTAAACTGATTTGATTACAAAATAACAGTACCACTCAGGGCATATATAGTTCTACTGGTGATTCCTAATAGAATCAGCCTCTGCTTATTGTTTGAGTGTGTTTTCCATCATGTTTAAAAACATTTCGAGGAAGAGGATGAAAATCAATTTTTTTCAGAAGAATATTATACATGAAATTCCTTCACCAAAAGTTGAAAATGCAGTGATTAGACTGAATGATTAGAAAAATTCAGATTATACTCCAAAAATATCCCTAGGCAGCATTTTGTTGTTCCAGTTTCTCATGACTCCAACAGTACTAAGTTAAGCACGCATCTTTTCTGCTATATGGTGTGTACCAAACTATCTTTTTTCCAACATTTGACTTTCATCTCTAAGAGTTCAAGGAATTTATGGCTTGGTGCATTTGATGTGGCACAGTTCCACATGTGAGGGATGGTGATTTGGATGGCACGATAGAAGTACATGCCAAGAATAATTGGCTTCTGTATTGCGGAACAGCTCAAATACTATGTGTATCACAGCATGTAATTTGGGTGTACAAGATGCCTGTAGTTCAAAGTGCTTTACTCCTCTGCAGTGGCGAGCTGAGCTTCCTGTTAGCTGGCTCCTTATGTTTGCATTAACTAGGTTGAGTGCAGTTAGAAAGAATACATCCATCAAGGGCATTCCCATAATCCTGCAGATGGCCCAGCCCTAGGTCCAGAATGCATTTTCTCCCTTCCCCCTCTCTCCCTTGCTTCTTTCTCTTTCCTTCTCTCCTCCTTCCTTACTCCCTCCCCCACTTCTGTCTCTTCCTTTCTCCATTGCTTCCTTCCTCTCTTCCTTCTTATTCCTTCCCTTCCTTTCTTCTTCCCTCCCTTGTTCCTGTCTGTCCATCCTTCCTTTCTTCTTCAGTTATATTGAATATAATGCAAAGTAAACTCTGTCAACTTGATGACTCTGTCATCTCTCTCAGGAAGTGTTTTCTTGCCATATTTAAACATCGCCTGAGCTTTTGAAACTACAGATTTCCAAGCTACTCCCTTTAGAATCCGATTTAGTATGCTTAGGAAGGAATAGGAAAAGTTGTATTTTCAACCAACCACCCAAGTGATTCTTATAATCAGGCTAGTTTGAGAAACACTAATATCTCTTTTCCTTTATTTGTTTTATTTATTTGCATAACTTACGTAACTGTATAATTTTGGAAGTACAACTTACACCTCCTTATGTGAACATGCCTCCGTCAGGCTCCACCAAAGCTTCAGTGCCTCAACCCTATAACCTTCTCCTAACCACCTCTTTCCTCCCCCCAGTCACTCTCGTAACCAGTACATTTTTTCACTTTGTTTTTTTAAAATTAATTTTTATTAATTAAACTTTTTTGCTTACATCATTGTAGTCCCCATATTCTCCTGCCACCATGAACCATCCATGAACTATCACCATATTCCTTTGTGTTCTTTCCTCCCTTGTTTTGCCCTCCCACCCCCTCCCTTGCTGTATGCCTCAGTCCTATGGTCAACTTGCTAGTTTTGACTTTTTGTTGACCTCTCATTTTAACCAGTACATTTTTTTTAAAGCATCTAAGTATTATCATTATTGTTTTACCAGTTTGTTTCTTTTGGTTATTTATATTTGCAAATAAGTGAGATCATTCAGTAATTGTCTTTTGTTTTCTAACTTATTTTACTTAGCAGAATCAACTCAAGACCACCCATTTTGTCCCCAAAAAGCACTTTAAATAGATGAATATTATTCCATTGACTATATAGTCCATCATTCTTTTTTCTGTCATGTGTCTGTAGACATTTAGGTTGGTTCCATGTCTTGTCTATTGTGAATAGTGTTGCTATGAATTTAGAAATGCAAATCTTTCTGTTTTAGTCAAACACTAAAGTTTCACATACAAAGCATTTTTAATGTATAAAGAGAGATGATACTCTTAGTATACCTGAAAAGGTGACAATGTATATAAAGTGCCCCAATATACTGCATGGTTCATAGTTTGCAGCCAGTGAATGCTAATTCCTTTATTTTGTTGCAATATAAGACTTTTGAATAAATGTCAGTTTTGAATTTTTTTCAAAAGTTTGTGCTAACTATAATTTCTACAGAAAGTGCTATTAACATATCCAAATTTTAATCCAAAAAACACTTTCAGAGTCTCTGGTATGTGAGGAACTTGAGCATATCTTATCTAATTCCATCATGATGATATCTTCAGTGCAGTAGATACTACCATACCCATACAACAGATGTGTAAACTGAGGCTCAGAGATAATTTTACATTTAGGAAATGGCAGATCCAAGTCTAGATGCTAGCGACCTAATCCAGTACTCTTTCTATTCCACTGTAGCAACTTTTTTCTTCATCATTGTGCCCACCTTTAAAAGTAACTAACTTCTACACCTTTACCCATACATGTGCTCAAATAGCTATAAAGGCGCAAAATAAAGTTGAGTTAGTTTTCTGAATAATTTATTTTAGTAAATCATCTCAATGATCTACTTCATGAAAAAATATTTATATAGATTAGTGGTCCTCAGTCTCAGATGCTTCAGTGGTCAGGTGGATAAGATGAAAGACAAGTAGGTTGGCTATAAGGAGTGGAAGGGACTGTGACAAACAGAGCAAACAGCCTGAAAGAGGGGGCAGTTTTTGATTAGCTCCAGGATCTTAAAGTACCAGGATGTGGGTTCCCCATTGTCAAATCTTTAGCTTTTTTAAGACAGGAAGACATCATTTTATGTGAAATTTCCCAATCTGTAAACAATGTGTGTGGGCCAAACAAACTGCATCTGTGGTCCACATCTGCCCAGAAGACTGCCAGTGTGTAATATTGACCTAATTGTTCTCAATTCACCACTTCTTTTGACTTGGTAAATAGTCCACTTAAATGACTTGGGTATGTAGCAGACCCTTTTAGGCAGTGTCTTCATAATATTAACAAATGTTAGGGATTGACTTTTAGTTTTCCAAGTTTAGAAACTTGTTTTACTCAGAACTCAGTTCAACTGGGTACTAAACCTGATGCTCAGAAACCAAGAACTTAATGCAAAAGCGAGAACACTAAGTAACACACAGTGAGAAATCAGTTGTCAATTCACAGGATCCATAATGGCGCAATCAATTGGTGTTCTCCTTTTAATTCAGCCACCTGGAGAGCAAACTTCTAACCTGAAGCTGCTTTGGCAATATGAAATCAGAACTCAGGGACTAAGGGCTTTTGATTAGGTGTATACCTCCACCTATAAGAGCTGACTTAGGGAAACAACCTAAGTGCTCAACAGCAGATGACTGGACAAAGAAGATGTCTTATATATACCCAATAGAATACTACTCAACTATAAAGAGAAATGAAATCTTTCCATCTGCAACAACTTGGATGAGCTGGAGAGGACTATCCTAAGTTAAGTCAGGAGAAAGACAAATGCTGGGCAATTTAACTCAAATGGAATACAGAGAAACAAAAACTAAGCTAAATTCAAACTCTTGAAATACGACTGCAGAATAGAGGCTACTAGGGGGAGTAGGGAGATGATGAGTAAGGGGGGAAGGGAGGCCAGTTATTTATGGCAGAGGATTCTGGGTATCTTGGTGGTGGGTGTGGTGTGATAACATGCAACTAAAGACATGTGAACCTATTTCCTCAAATCACATGTAGTTTTGTAGACCAATGTTACTCAGTAAACAGAAGAGAAGAGAAAAGAGGTGCATCCCTGCACTGGGTTGTGAGACTTTTCTTCCTTTCATGGTAGCCTTGCCCTGGGTTGAAATATTGACTCTGCTCCCCTCTAAAATATGCCAAGTGTGCATTGTCTTCTTTGTTTACCACTAGAGGAGTTGATTTCAAATTCATCCCCAAAGGCTTGTCAGAACACAGATTGCAGGATCCTGTACTCCAAGGATTCTGATTCAGAACCCCTGGGTGGGACCTGAAAAGTTTGCATTTCTAACAAGTTCTCAAGTGTTGCTGATGCTGATGGACTGCTATGGGGAACCCCTTTGAGAACTATCTTGCTCCAATATTATCTTCACTTTCCACTCTTGTCTGTGTCTCTGTTTTAATGCAATATAGTCACATCTTGCTCCTGGAGTGGGATCCTAGATGTGTACACATTTTATAAGTTGCACATCTTTACATTTTATAAGTATTTCACTTACTCAAAACTGCTTGCTTAATTATTTTACCAAATTCAAGGTGTTACTGATTGTAAGGCTCACTTGGATTTTAAAAACATCAAAAATACAGGGAAAATGTACTATTTTAGCCATGCCTCCCTTTGGGGTAGTCTCTCCTGAGTTATTTATTTATTTATTTTTTTTTTTTGGTCTTCTTACATTTTAAAAGGACAAGTTTACTAGGGAAAAGAGAAAGAGAAAAGGAGAGATACCTGCATAGTCATAGGTGGGCAAGGCGGGAGCTGCCAGGATTATATTATTTGAAGTTCAACTTGAGGAATACATTTGAAGGAGGGAGTGATATGTATGTTCTTTAACACAAGGTGAATTTTAAATCTCCCTTTCCCAGTTCTTAGTGAAAAAAAAAAAAAAGCACTACTGGTACAGTGATTTATGGCTGACTCTCTCATCTAATTGAAACAGTCTTTTATTCGTTCCTTTCTACTCCATTGTGACCCTGCAATGCCAGATTGTCTCTTTTAGTGTTATCAGATTGGTAGAGCCACCTATCCTTGTGTGTGTGTGTGTGTGTGTGTGTGTGTGTGTGTGTGTGTGTGTGTGTGTGTTCATATAATTGATTTTTAGGCTGTTTTGGCCCTTTATGAAAGGACCATTAGGGCAACTGTCCTAATCCTCTGTGTCCTTATGATCATAAATTACTGTTCCAAAGGGGGAAAATACTTAGGAAAAGGTATTTTGTTAATTTCAATAAGCATCTTCATACATATATAAGAGGGTGACTGGAGAGGCAGCAACTCTAAATCTGTGCTCACCACTTCTCAAGCTATTATTGGAAAACCTCCTAGGGATTCATATATTTATTATTTTGGTGAAAAAACCACTAATTGGAGTCCTTTAGTTATGTAAATATAAAGCCTGTCAAAATCTCTTTCCCTAGAGAAAGAGCATGACAAGATCTCTCTGTATATATTAAAAGCTGTTCCTCCCGTTGGTAAAGTATGAGGAGAGGGTGAACCAAATTACTTAAGAATATCAAGAGTCTCCTAGGAGAAAAGAGACTAAAACCCTTAACTTTCTTCCTGCAGTTAGAAGGGAAGCCCATCCAAATGGGTCAGTGCAGGGTCCTGTATTGCCTGTCAGGAAAGCCTGCTCATCCAGAATGGCCTGGAGGATTCTCACATCAGGAAGGAAGCGGAAGCCTGGGCTGCCTGCCCCGGGCAAGGGTCTAAGGTTGTTGAGTGAATTTTTGTCTGATTTTTGTCTAAGTAAACAAAAGTGAGATCAAAAAAGCTGAATCTTCAAGTTTGAGGTTGGGCCGTCCTAGAAGTACATGGAGGCCTGAACCAGGACTTGGGGATGTGTGGGACCAGTATCCAATTCTGATGCCACACGGTAATGGCAGCAGTCTTTGTGCTAATTGACCGTCCTCTCTCCACCTGAAGTTTAGGAGCAAGACTATACTTTAGACTAACCAACTCTTGAGGTTTGTGGGCATTTTGAAGGAGGGAGAGATTTTCCAAGGAGGGAGAGACTGAATTTCCTACTGAAAGGGCAGTTCTAGTCCCCAGGGATTAACTGGAAAAATAGACGAGATGTGATAATATTTACATCAAGTATCATGCTAGCATCTGTGGATAGAAATCCAATAAGATAAGATCTTTTATGATAAGCAGGTAGACTCCTAAGAAAATCATTCAAGTCTGCTTAGAGAAACTGACATTCATTCATTCAAACTATTGAGTATTTCCTATGTTTCAGAACCTGAGATCCACAGTAAACTAAAATAAACACAAATTTTGCATTCATGGGCTTTTCCAAATTCAATATAATAACCATGATAATGGAAGTATTTGTAAAGATATCCTCAAGTTTGCTGTCTAAGCTTACCTGTCTTCTAAAACATGTCAAATATACATAGCGTAGAGTTTCACAGATAGTAATTGACTTATACCTTGGAGATCATCTGGAATCTCTCCACAAATAAAAGAAGGAGGAGCATTTCAGGTAGAGAACAGCATGTGTGAAGTCACAAACATGGAGAAAAAGAGGTGACTACTTCTGAGTAGCTCATAGAATGTATGGCACAAATGGAGATCTAGGCAAAGAATAAGACTATGTGTAAATGCAGGTTGGGGACCTTCTAAAATTTTTATTTCTGTATAAAAAAGTCATACACCACCAATTCAAAGTATGTTCTGTTGTATTCTGTATTTTTGAGAAATCATATAGGTGACCTAGATGCAACAGGTGGTGAGTGGAGTTGAGAGAAGAGACTCAGTTGAACCACCAGAGCAAGGAGGGAGACCAGTTTGGGGAAGTGTTAAATTGTTCTAACTGTGACATTATGAAAGAAATTAGAATCTTTACCATATGCTGAGTGTTTTGGAAAATAAAGATGGTTTCTACCCTGCTCTCAACAAGCTAAAGATGTAAAATTTGAGAGCAGAGGCCTAATGTAGTTCAAAGTGCTGAAGGAAGCGTGCAGTAAGTATGCACTAGCATGGTGGATTGTGGTTGGCTGAGAATGCTGCTGGGAGGGGGGGGTCTGAGGAAGTGATGACCATGGTTGAAGAAGAGATAAGAGGATAAGAGCAATGGCTTAAAAGAAAAAAAAAAGCCTCAAAACATTTAAACCTCCTTTGTATAATGGTGGATGCTATTTTGAGAATGTCATCTGCAAGAGATACCATAATGATGTGTTTGTATGTGCTAACAAAGCCGCCATAATAAAAGTCCTAAAGTCCACTCATGAAGTTCAAGTATCAACTTACCCCGATGAATGTGGAACATTCTGCTCTCCTACAAACAGTAGCTCATACTGTTAAGATGCATCTCTCATTTTCTTGGTAAGTTAGTGGTCATATAAACATGTACATGGCTTGTGGTAAAAATGGTGATTCTCACTTTATAACCAAAGGGAGTGGGTGTTACAGTTTGTGAGCAGTTGTGACCGTAAAGGCTGAAGTGTGAGTCACGGGGTCTGACCCAGGTAGTAAGATGTGTTATTATTCATGTTGGTTAACTGAATTTACTGGGCTAGCCAAACTCCTTTTTGGAGTTTGCTTTGTCAGACAGGACCAAATCTTGACTGATAGAGGAAAGATCTGAATTCTGCTTCTAGTTTTCTGGCAAACTGTGCCTGTAGTTTGAAGAATACTTTTTAATCTCTCTGCTCTCAGTTTCTCTGTCAGTAAACAAGACATCAAACCAGTCAATATTGATTCCATGGTGTGGCAAAGATTTTTAGTGATGACTAGATGCCTTTAACAGACTTGTTAACTTAGTACCCAAAATAATTAAAGTTACTAAGTAAGCCTTACTTATATTGGGTAGCATCAGCCTTACCAAAAGACTGAATTTCTCAGCTTCCCTTAGAGAAAGGTTAGCCAGGAAATGTAAATAAAGAGAGAAGCTGCCCAGAGCACTCCCTTTTACCCTTGCTCCTAATGACTTAGGAATGTGCAATGACTGGAGTGTCATCAGTAGCCATCTTGCAACCCGAATGGCCTTGAGAATGTGAAGGTTGAGGGAACAGAAAGATAATAGGATCCTAGGCCTCTGGAGAATAGGGTTTTGTCATTCCAACCGTGGTCTTGCTCTGCATTTTCTTAATTAAAAACCAAAACCAAAACCCCTTTCTCATTGAAGTCATTACTAGCAGCCTGTAATACATTGGCATCCAGTTATCTTCACATAATTTCCCATCACTAGGTTCTCTCTTTGCCATATTGGTGATAAGAGCTTAGTAATGAACTTGGGGTTTTCTTGGTGCTTTTAGAGATTCAACATAATTCACCAAAATTCTACAATTCATTAATGAGTTTATGAAAACACAGCCACAGTGTAAAGAATTGTCAATGTCTGGTAGACAGTGGAAAAGGGGAGATTGAGGGAAGCTTATTAATTTAAGAGAACCACAGAATTTTTTAAATATTGGAAGTTGTCGAGGTTTGGAGAATTAAAAGTACTTTTGATCTTAGTTTGTAGTAAGTTCACATTTTGTAATAGAACAGAAACCCCTATTTCTCAGTACACCTGTGCTTTGATCTCCTTGTCTGTCATTGTAATGTGATTATGAGGATTACTGGGTCATTCTCAGACTAAGTTGTTTTGTGATTTAATTTTCTGTAAGAGGAAGGGGGTCATTAAAGGATATCATTAAAAGGAGAGACATGAAGCTTGTAATTGACCTTCCTTGAAAGTAGTTCCATCTGGAAGATTTTATCGGTAAACATTTATCAGTGGATTTGTCTTTTAAGTAGATTCTTCTCTTGCCTTTTAAAACAAACAGGCAAAGGCTAAAAAGGAATCACAGGAGTGTTCATAGGTTGCTTTGGTGTGTGTTCAATGGGAAGAAAAATAATATTTAAGAAAGAAGTTCTCTTCTAACATAATTGTATGTTTCTTGTTTCAGGTTTGCTTCAATGATTCTCTTTCTGATTGTAATTTTCAGGCTATGGTGTTCTTCAATGATTTTGCTTTGTTTTGATTTGCTTGCATGTATGTTTAGAGTGGAGGTGGAAGGAGGAATACAGTATTTGTGAAATCTAGTGAGAACAACTTAAAAATGTCACAGCTCTGTAGCTGTGTTAATGTCAGCACTAATCTGAAGAGTCATATTGTTCATTTCTAGAGTGCCAGAACTATTTTTATGAAGACAAACGTTAGTGTAGTTTAAATAAACATACTAACATGACATATTATTTGTCAAAATACATAGTTTAAGCAATCTTGTAAAGTTAAGAATTTTTTTGGCTAACAGAGTTGCTTCATTTATATGTATGTATGTTTTCCTATTTGACTGGTTTTGCTTGTTTGACTTAGATATACAAGAACCCTTGCCATTTTCCAAGTTCATATCCACTTAAAAATCTATTTTGAAATTTCACCTAACATTTACTCAATTTTTCCCCATGGCTATCCCCCTTTATAGCCAGCTCTGTTTCTTCCACTCCCTTGGGAATACTCCTCACAATTTAAAGGGCAAATTTTTACATTGTGGAGTATCATATCAAAGTGTATCACACAGTAAAGCAGTTGTTACAAATTTGCTTTTGCTTTTTGCATTGAGTCCAGTTCTTCTGGACTCAGTATCCCACATGTGACATACTGATTGTGTCATCCTCCTGTTTAATGTGGTTCCATGAGATTTAGGTAGACTGTTGACACCATTTGGATTAGAACTCTTTATAAGCACTTACTCTGTGGTTCCTGTATTAGAACTCTCTCTACGTCTGTCTTCATTCTCTGTTTCCATATAGACGGCACCAATATCAGAATCCTAGGTCTATATCTGCCCAGGTCTTAGGTACAAGAATAAAAGAACATCTTGGTCTAGTATCTCTCATATAATTAAGGTTATAAACTCTGCATAAACCAATCACAGTGGTCCCAACTAAGGCAGGGGAAGTTCCTAAGGGAGATCATGATATTGTTTTCAAGAGAAAGGAGAACTGTATGCTAGGTCATTACAGCTAATTGCCCAGTAGAGATACAGTCTTACTTTCAATGAGACAGCAATTTCCCATTGTATGTCAAGCTTCATGACAGATCGATCATAGTTAACTGGTAGATTTTGAAGTATTATTGCCCATTTGAACTGTACACCAGTTACATCCATTGATAACTCAATAGGCTTGCCCCATGAGAGAGACAAATACAAAAATCATTCCACTGATGATTGAACTTACCGTCACTAGGGCCTCCTGCACTCATAACTTAGTTCCTCATCTTCACTTTCTCCAGCCCCTCCTGGTCAGCATTTTCCACTGTACCCCTACCACTAATTACCACACACATTGTCCCATTTCCATCTTGATGGAAAACACTGTATGTTTTTCCCCCTTAGTTTCCTCTGGACAGTAACCAGCACAGCACTTTCCACATGTTACACAATTAAGTAATATTTGTGAGATGAGTAAAGAATATCTGAGGGAAAGAAAAAGCTACTTATTCTCCTCAGGAGTGAGTTCCGAACCTATGGAATAGCCTATTCAACAGCTTAGCCTAAATTCTGTTTCAATTTCAATTTCTGGAAACTCCTTATTTTAAATAGGAATGTTTACTATACTTACCTCATACTTATTAATCAGTTATTATCAGACTTAGCCAATTACAACAATGACCTGGAAAATTGGGGAGGGGGGAAGCCTAAATGTTATAAACCTAAATTTTATAAACATAAGTAGTGAAGGAAGTTTTTCCTTCATTTTTTTTTCTGTTAGTCAAGGTAATGTTAAGACAACTCAAGAATCAACTTTAAGTAATATTAGAAGAAAGAATTTATCCCCAAGTTTACTGACTACTAATCAGGCTGTCAGAAATAATGAGAGGGTACAATAAAAATAAATGTTCAAAGAAATTTTTCTTGGCACATATAGCTATTTAATTATCTGATTTCTGAAAGAACTATAGCTCTGCTACTACTTAAGTTTATCCTTTAGCCATTTAATTTAGAATTATCCCTAAGAAAATCAGTTACTATGATAAAATGAGTTCTTTGTAAAAGAACACTGGAATACTGAGGAGTGTTTTTGTTTTTTGTCTTAGATTGCTTTTTTTTTTATTTATTTCATTCCTTTTAGATAAGAATTAGCATCTAAAAACACCACATTATGGGTTGATACATTTCTTGTTGTAATATAAAAAGCATAAAATTAAAAAGACTCCATTTTGTCACATAAGATACTTGAAGGCTGGGTCCTTAGTTAATAGCAAAAGGTCATTCTTGGTTATTTTCTTAATGACTTGTAAAATTTGGTGACAAAATACAAGGTATAAGCAAAATGGACTTCAGATTCAGTATCTGATTTTTATTTTCTTGCTATGTCTTTTTGGAGGTATCAACTGTATAAAAAAAATAGTGCACTTTATTTTTACAGAAGCACAATATCTGGCAGACTCTATCACAATATCTGCCTCTTGATTCCATGGCTCAGTTGTGTTGGTGATAAAGAAACCCTTGTCTTCAGCACTTCCAGAGTTTCAGGGTAATGCCAGCAGTGCCCCTTATTTACTCCTGTGACTCTCCATTTAGACTCAAACTTGAAGATAAAACCTAACTTTTAAAATTCCTTTTTGAGCTGGGAGGGATCCCAGAGGTGAAGGGTGCTTTGGTGATAGGTGCGGTGTACATATCTGAAGAAATGTAAACCTGTGCCCCTAAATCATATACAGTGTTGTAAACCATTATTATTTCAGTAAAAATAATACAATTTAAGAAGAGATTTCTTTTTTCGGAATCTTTCCTACTTATTATTCAGGCACCACCAGTCATTCTTTTGAACCTGCTGTCATCTCAGGCATGGGTTAACTGCAGTTGAATTCTAAGTTACAACTCTATTTTTCAACATTTTACAGGCATCATTCTCTTGTTTTATAACATTGGCAACATTCTGATTTCTGTTCTGACCAATTTTGTCTTTGCAAAAGAATTTACGAACTGCTCTTCATCCCTAATGTTTCTACATTTCATGATCATTTGTCTTGTTCTCAGTCTTCATGCACTATCCTGGGCACACACTCTCTGTAATCATTTCCTCCATAGTACTAAAGTAATTTCTACTCCTCTCTCCACTCTCTAATTTCTAAAAATACATTGAAATCTCTCTGTGCTGGTTTCTCTTTCCCCTTTGTCTATGCCATTAGGGATTTGTGTGTGTTTATTCCATTGTTTTTGTTTAATTTGAGTTATCAGAAAGAGAATAGAAGCATGTATGATTTCAACATCTTTTGCTGGAAATCTGAGGGAACCATAGCTGAGGAGGAAAGTGGGCTGGAAGAGCACATTTTAGTAGATAAGAGTGGGAAAAGACAAGTTGAATGAAAGATCCACAAGATTCTACAAAATGGTGATAATGATGATAGTTAACATTTATTAAGTGCTCAATTTGTACTTGGAGCTTTGCAAATTTCTTGATGTGGAATGTTTCTTTCCATCCTTGAAAAAACACCAGTAAGTAGGTCATGAGACAAAAGAGGTAATATGACTTGTGTCTGAATGGCAGAGTTTGGATTTAAATTCAGATCTAATTCGAAGACCACCCTCTTAATTACCATATTGTCTATCTCCTATAAGTTGTTTAAACAGGAATTTTAAATAAAAGTATATATGAAAAAAATTTTTGCCATGTCCTGGAGACTATTTGAGAAGACTGTTCTCTATCAAAAGTCTTAATTGGCATATTTAATAACATCTTAGGAATATAATATATTTTCAGGTTAAAAAGTAGTAAAAGAACCTTCTTCAGATGCTGTCTGTAGGACAGCCTGAGTCTTAAGTACTCATAATTATTTAAACCTATAAACAATCTATCTGAATTATATCCTCCTGCCATTTTGCAAAACAAATATACACATTATAACTATACTTCAAATTATATACAGAGAGATAGAGGTTGTGTCTATACAGCACCAAACATCTGGAAGAAAAGAATTCCCAGCCAAAGCTCGTTAAAAAGGAATTCATAAGCAAAGTATGCTTTTGAATTATGAAAACAGATTCATGTCCAACATCTTGAAGAACTCTCATATGTACGTTTATGTTTCAAACATGGCTTGGAGAGCATTAAGATTAAAGTTCAATTAAGTGTTATGTTGTCTTTGCCATCAATTTCAATTAAACCAGATTTGCTTGGCAGTTTTGGAGAGAAAAGACTTTAGTTCCTTCCCTTGCTAATATTTGCCAATTGGATTTTGTGTTTTTTTCCCAGTAAATACATATTTTTAAGGAGACTCTTCATGTTAGACCTCTAAATTACCTACCAGGTGATCTTTATCAGCACTTATATAGATGAAATAGAAGTGAGAGGTCCCACCCACATAATTAATCATTTCAGTCCTTGTAATTTTTTTTTTGACTTCTAAGAAACCACGAATACTTAGTTGTTTTTTTTAATGGACTTTATTTTTCTTTAATGTTTTATTTCTTTTTTTATTTTTATTTTTGTGTAGAAGAACCAGGGTGCAGGCCAGAAGTGCAGGGGAGTGGGGGAGTGGGGGAGGGTGAGAGGATTCACCAGAGACAGAGTGGGGAGCAGAACAGGCAGACTGACTGAATACGCTGTTGAGGGGAGCAGCGGTGAGACAAGAAAGGTCTGTTCACCATGTGGGTTAGCTCCCCGGCCTGGGGTGGGACGCAGGTGGGAGCAGTGATAGCGCTGAGACAACCCCTAGGCCACCCGGAGGCCCTTGATAGACTTTAATTTTTAGACTAGTTTAGGTTGACATAATCGAGTGGAATGTAAATATTTCCCATCCCCCCCCCACCTTCCCCATACATGCATAGCCTCCCCCTCCCCGCTCTCCAGAGTGGTACATTTGTTACAATTGATGAACCTATGATTGATGAACACTGACATATCATTATCACCCAGAGTTCATAGTCTACACCAGGATTAACATTCTGTAGGCTTGGGAAAATGTAAAATGATTTGTGTCCACCACTACAGCACTATCAATATATAGAGTATTTTCACTGGCCTGAATACCCTGTATTCCACTTATTATCTCTCTGTCCTCTTGCCCTACACCCTGGCAACCACTGATCTTTTTACTGTCTCTGTAGTTTTGCCTTTTCCTGAACATCATGTAGTTAGAATCATATAGTATGTAGACTTTTCGGATTGACTTCCTTTAGGTAGTAATATTTAAGTTTCCTCCATGCCTTTTTATGGCTTAATTGTTCCCTTTTTTTATCACTGATAATATTCCATTGCTTGGTTGTATCACATCCTACTGGAGGAGCCTCCAAATTTTGGCAATTATGAATAAAGCTGCTGTAACATCCACGCGATTGCTCACTCAGTAATGTTTAGTTTTATAAAAACTGCCATACTGCCTTCCAAAATGTCTTTACTACTTCCCCACCACCAGTGAATGAGTGTTTGTGTGTGTTATGCCACGTCCTTTGGAGTTGTCAGCATTCTGGTTATTGGCCATTCTGATTGGCGTGTGGTAGAAATACCGTATACCTTTCTATTCCTTTCTTTGTTTCTCTTTTCTCCTCAGAGGTGGGTGCTATCCTGACTTTTCTTGTTTGTCTCCTGTTTTCTTTATGGTATGTTTTTCCATCTGTATGATATCTCAAAACAATAGAGCTCATATTAGTATGCTTTTGAATTTTATAAAAATGTACTCACCTTGTGGGTACTTTTGTTGTATTGCTTCTTTTATATAATATTGAGCTAGTAAGATGCATCACTGTTAGCTGTAACTGAGGAGCATCTGTTTTCACAACTATACAGTGTTCTGTTGTATTAAGGAGCCACAATTTATTTGTCCAGTCATGGGTAGGTGTGAAGATGGGTAGCTTCTAGTTTGGGACAGTTGTGAATAAAGACATTATGAACATCATGCACATGTGTGTTGGTGGATATAAGACTATATTGTTGTGGGGAAGATACCTAAGGATGGAATCCTGGGTCATGTATATATTTAATTTTACTAGATAAAAGAAAGATACTTGACAATGATTATGAAAGATATATGAGAGTTCCTTTTGATCCTTATCCCAGCTCTAAATACATGGAATTGTCAAATATTACATTTTTTCCAAATATAGAGGCTCTCTATTAGAATATCACATGTCACTGACTACCAATAAGGGTGAATTTCCTTTGTGTTGCTGTTGTACTTCTTCATGAAAAATGTGTTCTAAATGGCAGTTTTGAGTATCATTTAGGGAACCTAAGCCCATTTAAGTTAAAGTAACTGCTACAAATAGTCAATAAGAAAGGCTGATCAAACTGTGTAGCACTCAAGCATTTATTTGAGAAGCTATAGAATATAGAATGCAAATAGATTAGCTTCAGTGTGTTGTTTCCTATCCTAAACCTTTTGGCATCCTTATCCAACATTTTAATAATTTGGGGAACTGCCTTTGAAATGTGTTCCCCTTCTTGGCTGTGCTCATATATAAAAGAGGTGATGGTAGTTCTTCTCATGCCAGCAAGTCTGTGTATGGTTTGCCTTGGAAAGGGTTTATAAAAAACTTTATAGACAGCATCTTATCAATATTCAGGCTATCCTATTAAAGGTGGAGTAGAGGAGAATACTTGATTACACTCACTACCACCAGAGGAGAGATATTTCCCTGGCAGTAGATGGCACTTCTTTATTGCATGGGATCAGGCTGGACAGTAAACCCAGTTTTCTAACTCACAATCTGATGCCAAATACAATGGATCAGTATCATCTTATCCATGCAGAAAACATGAGCTTTGTTCAATACCTGTTCACTAATACTGACTAGCTAGAACATGACATTTTTTAAGAGGAAAGACAGACTCCTTAGCTTTCAAATCGCAGCTCCCCACTTTTAGCCATGAGATCTCAACTAATTATGGAACCACCTAAGCCTCAGTATTCTCATGTGTGAAATAGGAGCAATAAGAGTACATTCTTCATTACATGGTTTATTATTATTTTCCTGTATATAGCCCTTGCAAAAGTTGGAATGATGTTATGTGTACAACATTTATTTTTGCTACCTCTGTATATTGTTATTTGTCCCCTACCATCCCAATCTCCATTTATAGTTTTACTTTCATGGATATTTTAATAAGCAGAAGTTTTAACTTGCTTATATAGCCTATCTATAAGTATATTTAAAATACATAAATATATTTAAAAATATTAATGAATATTTTCCTACACATACACATACACATACACGACTAAAATAAAATGCAAGTATATAGCTATATTTAGCCCTTTATTGATTTATATTACATATGTAAATCTTTAATAATTATAGAACTTATTTTACTGAAGGTCATTGCTCTAATATTATTTATCTAGATTTCCTAAATCTTCAGAGTAATTATTGATTGACCCATAGTTTCCTTTTTAACTTGGAGTACCATTTCTACATTTTATTAAATTTAAGTATGGTTAGTTCTGTTTTTAATTTTTTTGTCCTGTTCCTACAAAATAAGTACCATGTTATAATTAATATGGATTCAAAAGCATACTTTAAAGTCTGCGAGAACTTGTGTACTATTAGTTAATCTTTTTTTCAGAATTTTCAGTTGTTATTTATCTTGGTAATTTATAAAAATTAATTTAAAATTATAAAAATTAACTTTATAATCTGTATATAAATTCCCTCCAAAAATCTCATTGGGATTTTGATCAAAATTTCATAGTATTAAGTACTCTAACAGTTCTACACAACTACTTATGAAATCTCTGCCAACCATCTAAGAAATTAATAGTTCTTAATTTAGAAATATTCAGTCAATGAAGGGTCGCCAGACATTTGAAGAAAAACAATAGTATCAATAAAATAATTCAATTTTTCCAAAGAATATTTGCCTTCTGTTTCCAGAAGAAACACAATGGAAAATATGAAAAAAAAAACTTAAAATTATTAAATTTTCAGAACACTTAAAGGGAAGAGTATTTCCATCAAGAATGATCACATTGGGCCTCCCTGGTGGCGCAGCAGTTGAGCGCTGCGCTGTGGAGCTGTGGGCAGCGCGGATGCGGGTTCGACACCCAGCCGGGGAAAATCCCACATGGTGCGGCAGACCTCTCCTGCCTCGCCCACTGCTCCCCTCAGCAGTGTATTTCTGATCTGCCTGTTCTGCTCCCTGCTCTGTCTCTGTTGAACCCTCTCACTGCCCCACGCGTCTGGCCTGTACCCCAGCTTGTATGTATAAATAAATAAATCTTTAAAAAAAAAAAGAATGATCAGGTTTCTGTAAAATAGGAGCAGGGTACTGAAAAAAAAATAGGAAGATTAGATAAAAGACTGAATATGCTTGTATATTGAATTAGTCCAGCCAGTCTCCCATAATACCAAACAAAAAAGAAAAATATAAAATATGACGAAAAAGTAAAAAGTTATCAAGAATGCAGTGGGAATAGGGGAATGAGAAGGAGTGGGGGGAAAAATTGAAAGATAATTCCTATACCTGAACAATGATCCAAATCTTCAGATTGATTAATTTATCCACTACCCAACAGGGAAAAATACATAAACTAAGAAATTTCAGAATTACAAGGATAAGAAGCTGATCCTAACTTTCTAGGGAAGGAAAAAGATCTTTCAAAAGCATCAGACTTCTTATCAGCAAAACTGGAGGCTGGGATAGAACAGGCAGTGTTTCAAAATACTGAGGGAGATTAATTAGAACCCCAAATTGATAACCAAACTATCAAATGTTATGACAAATTTAAAGACGTATTTAAACATATAAGAGCTCGAATTTATAAGTTTACCTCCAGCATATCTTTCCTACCGAAAAAAAAAATTATTGGAAGATATATTCAGGCAAAACAAAACAAGAAGAATCCTATCCAAAAGATAACTCAAGGATACAAAGAGAACTGGAATCAACCCAGGTGTCTTACAAAAATAAATCCTGTCATGACAACAGTGCAGAAGGCCTAGAAAGCAGGCAGCCTAAATTAGAAAGTGTCATCACGGGATTCCAAGAAATACGTCTGTCTTCAAGAAGAAAGTAGGCATAGTAAAACAAATTGCATAACTAAGAACCTTTTTAACATTTAGTACAAAGCCAATTGCTTTGAAGTTGCAGGTTAAGAAGTTTGATATCTTTTAATATTGTATCTTCCTACACAGGAAGCTAGATGTCTTTATATTTTTCAAGTTTTTTTAAATAACCCTCAGTGAAGTTTTACAGTATCATTTGTGTAAAACTTGCTTTCATTTTTATTAAGTTTATTCCCAGATAATTTTCATGTTTTATGAATATTTAAAATGGGATAATTTCTCCATTTTCTAACTGGTTATTGCTAGTATATAGTCTGTCAAGTATATCTATTTTAAAATGTTCTATCTTTCTTATACAAACATAATGCTCTGTCTTATAATTTTAGTTGATTCCCTTGAATTTTGACCTACAGGATTGTCATCTGAAAATAGAATTTCAAGCATTTACATCTCCTTTCAAACATTCATGTCTCCTATTTGATTTTCTTATTCGATTGCTTAGGTTAGAATTTCCTGAATAGGACTGAGTAATGAAGACAATGGACAGTCTTCCCCGTTTCTGATTTTCTTTATTGTTCATCATAGATGTTGAGTGAAAGCTTCTTACTAGCATGATAAGGAACCATTCCATTATTTTTATTATAGTAGGAATACTATTTTTACTATCAACCCTGAGGTATAATGGGAGCATTATAGACATTGTTGAATAGCAGGAGAAAAATTACAGATTCTCATACTGTGGGGAGCCCATTATAGAATAAATATGATTTTGATGAAAGACTTAGAGAACTGTTTAGTAATTCAACCGTACAGTGACAGTTGTATAACCATACTGACAAAGACGGAGGCAATACATATAGGAGGATTGAACTAAAGAGACTGCCCCCATAGCAAATCCTCTTTCCTTATATCTTCTTGCCCTTAAAGAATATCAATATATTTGATAGCAAATGATTGAAAATCCATATTGAATTTGAGTGCAATTTACATGTTACTGCTAAGCCTGTTTTCTGCTACTTACATATATAAAAACAAAATTGAGCAGAAGGACTATTAACAGAACAGGTATTGAATTCTAATGAGTTTCATGAGATATACTATATGATTAAATAGAATACAGGGAAAGTTTCGCATTTCCTGTTGGTGAATCTGACTTCCTCGTATTTCAGGGTTGGTACAGATTCAAGATTGCTTTCAATAAAATTCAAAAAAGACCAAAGCCAGGGATCATCTGTATCATCACTCTCATAAGATAGCTATCTGTGGTTCCTATTTTGCTCTGCAGCCTTTTTCTAAGGAGAAAGTCACATTTTTCAACTGAGTACTTGCTTCCACAAGTTTGTGTATTTTTTGTTTTTAACAACTTTGAATAGTGAGTGGCAGAAAACATTACGAAGATGTTGGTAGATGGAAAGATATACTCCTTCACCATCTGGTGAGCATTCTGTAGAATGGAGACAAATACCACACAGTAAAGAAGTGAAGTAATTTTGCAGGAAATTTGGCTTTGAGGATTAATTTAACAAGTCTGAGAACAATATTGTGGTGGTCAGTTTGGCATGATTTTTGTGGTTTTCAATCAATTGCAAATTGTTTACACTGGAGGGACTATAGAGATTAGCATAAAGATGAGGAGACTAAGACCCACAGAGCTCCAGTGGCATGTTCTAACATTTATTTGAGCCACATATCAAAGCCCACATTCTAAAATGTGCAACTGCTGTCTAATTATGGAATCTACAGTGACACACTCTGAGGTCATGCAGGAAATGGACCAGAATGAAGTGTTAGGAATTAGGTCAGTTGCTTGTGACAATGCAGGCTCCCAGGCAATCTTCAGTTTCCCTGAACCCACGGGGATTGGGAGCGTGGAAAACAGTTGTGTATGTGACAGTAACATCCCTGTTCTACATATGATGTTTCAATTGAAGTTTAAGCTATACACGTAGGAGCCACACACAGTCTATTTCGGCCAATATTTCCTTGTGGTGCTTATTTATAGGAATTGATTATTGTTTGATATTTCAAAATTTTAGGGGGTCAGGTCGATGAGACAAGACCTTGTTATGGTTAAAATTTAATATGTGCATGTGTTTATAGCAATGTGGTATAAAGAAATATCCACTTGTATAGTGATGAACACTGTTCTATAAAGCTATATGTGTTTTTTCTTGATTTCTCTAATTATTTTTGTATTTCCCAAGATTTCTACCATGAGACTTTCTTATAATTTTATCACACACATAGTAGATAACCACTTTCAGGTCATAAAATATTTAAAGCATCACAAAACAGGGAAAAGTCCCTCTTTGTATTCCTTTCTATTTGTTCTCAGTCTTAAAAGTTTACACTTAGCAATGGATACAATTTGATATTTATCCTTCCAGAAATTTTAACTGAATGTTAATATAATAAACAGTTCCAGTTATGGGATTTTTTAACAAATGAGATA
>PVIJ01006889.1:0-87566 GCA_004024925.1 Scalopus aquaticus | reverse complement strand
GGGGGTGAGGGGGGGTTCGTGGGGGTCAGGAGAGGAGGCAGCTGCCCAGAAGAGAGGGACGATGTCTGGAGGGCGGGGGAGGCCGGGGCGGCGTCAGGTGGGGACTCGACGGCAGCAGCAGGTAAAGCAGAGTCGGGCCCACGCTCAGGCTCTGGCTGGGGACCTGGGGGTTTACAAGGACTCGGGCTCCTGGGCACATCGGGAGCATTTTCCGCAGGTAAATCGACGCCGTTGTACTCGTTGAGGAGGACCTTCTGCAGCATGCAGGTGGTGGGCTTCTTCTTCTTCGCGGCCCCGCAGGCTGGCTGCGTCAGATGATTTTCTTTGACTTCCCTGCCTTCCGAGTCCCCGCAAGGCTTTTTATGCACACTGAGATCCAACACAGATTCCCACTGGACCGGAGTCTTGCCCGTGCCCTCAGCCTTCTGCTTCACCCCGCTAGATAAATCCAGGGGCTGCTGGTTGCACACGTTGCTAAAAGTAGGACCGCCCGCCCACTCTTTAGAGACTTTATAGTCCTCGAAGCCGGGCGGACTCACAGCTTCTCTCGAGTCTTCTCTCCCAGACAAGCTCCATGCTGGTGAGCTGCTATGACTTTCTAATTTGGGCTTTTTGGAGCTCAGCACTGCATCGGTCCACACTGCTTTTCCATCGCTTTGCTTTCCAAAGTCTCGGAGAGCGGGGCTGTGCTGGGGGGAGCTGGGCGGAGAGCTGGTCCGCCGCTTGAACCGACTGGAGGCGACGGGCAGCATGGAGGCGGGCGCCGACACACACACAGGGCCCAGCTTGGGCACCTCTGGCGCTGAGATCCCGGCGGGGGGCGTCAGCTTGTCCTGGGTCTGCAGAAGCTGCTTGAGCTTCGATGACAAATGCACGCTTTTCTCTTTGTGGGCAGACACCGCCTCCATGGCGGCTATGCTCAGAGGCAGGCCTAAGGAACAGGAGGGCGGCCCTGGTGGATCCGACTCTGCTTCGGCTTTGATTTGGGGTAACGCGGGAGGACTTGCAGTTCTCCGTTTCTTGGAGTCAGAGTTTGTGCTGCTGGAAGGTTCTTTCGGGGGGTCGTCTGCCGTAGGGACCTGAGGGGCCTTCAGGGTCTGCGTTATGGCCACCGTCACCGGGGCGAGCAGGCAGTTGATGCCGAACAGCTCGGCCGAGCCGGGCTCCATCTCAATCACATCGCAGTTACTCGTGCTGCCGCTGGTCTGAATCTTGCCGTCGATGTAGTAATTTAAGTTTTCAGAGATATTGCTAGAAATATCCATGATGTACACGTCGTCGGCCTCCCCTTCCTCCTCCGGCTCTGTGCTGGGGACGTAGACGTTCTGGGCGGGCTGGGCCTGCTCTGCGGGGGGCTGCGGCTCTTCCAGGCCTCCTTTTCTCCGCACGCCTTTGGGGATCAGGTGGCGCTCGTGAACACGGCGCTGGTGCCGCCGCATGTTCGTGTGAGTCCCAAACACCTTCTTACAGTATTTGCACGGATGAAGCTCTTTCACGTCTCCATTCTCCTCCACAACAGAAGAACTCACTGCTTCTTGGGAGGCTTTCTCTGGGTTCAGGGTCAGACAGTCTTGCCCAAGACGGGGAGGACTCGAGTCGGCCTTGGGAGCGGCGCCGTCGCCGGGCACCTGGCCGTCCGCTGGGTCCTCCGCGGAGGGCAGTGCCAGGCTGGGCTTGCGCTTCAGCCCTGCCTCGTGGCGACGCTCGTGCCTGCGCCTGTTGATCTGCGTGCCGAAGGCCTTCCCGCAGTACTTGCACTTGAAGGCGTGGCCGACGCTGGACATGTGGATGTGCATGTGGCGCTCCAGGCCCTGCTTGGTAGCGAACTTCCTTTCGCAGTGCTGGCACGGAAACATGAAGGCCCCGAACACGTCGCCATTGGCCTCGTCCTTCGTTTTGGGAGATGGGACAACGGGTGCTGCGTCTGCAGCGTCTTCCAGAGTTTCTTCTGAAGCAGTTTTCGGTTCTTCTAATAAATCCTCCAGCTTCTCATCGCACCGGATCTCTGGCTCCCGCGCGGAGCGGTCATTCGGCGTGTCAGCTTCCTCCTCCCCCTCTTCTTCCAGCTCCTCGTCGTTGTCCTCGTCGTCGTCCTCTTCTTCCTCCTCCAAGTCATTGATCTCACAGTCTGTGGCTTCACACTTCGCGTCTGGCTCCGTGTGAGGTGTGTCTGAGGCGGGGGGAGGGATGACCGCTTCTGGAAGCGCCTCCTGACCGACGGCCTCCTGCGGGGCTGCTGTCTGCTCGGCCGCTGCAGGCTTCTCGTCCTCTTCTTTAGGACCTGGAAGCACAGGAAGCAGAGGCACGGCAGTGAGGCCGGCACCAGCCGCTGTGAGACCAGGCTGGTGTCTAAGGGCTTTCTCTTACCAGCTACGACGTGTGAGGGAAGAGTCTGATCAACGGTAACCCCGCTTCTCACTATAAAGTACGGGATATGAATCCATTCCTGTCACTCATTCACTCAACCAATTCTCACAGGGCACCGGCAACGTGGCAGGCACCACGCTGGGCAGTGAGGACACGCGCGCACACAGCAAACCACACACTGCTCCCCCTTTCTGGAGTGGGGGGCACATGTATGTAACTATGCACCTGTTTACAGAGGATGGCCTGGGACTGCGCTGGAGCAGCCGACGCTGAAGCTCGGGACACTGCTGCGAATCCCCGTTTCCCGTGACTCCAGCTGCAGCGAGAACACTGCTAAGCACACAGCCAGGTCAGAATCAGATGAGCCTGCTCTGAACAGACTGACTCTCCCTTCTTCCTGAAACTAAGTATCTAGAAGCTAGAACACCTTCCAGAATCTGGTGATCAGAATTTCTTCAAGTATAATCTTCTGAGTCTCTACACCCAGGACGAGCCCAGCCGAGCTCAAGCCGAGGCCGCCGGTGGCCGTGTGGTCAGGGAAGCGTCACTGGTGACAGTGGAGCAGACCTAAAGATGAGTCATGCAAATACCCAGGGGAGGGAAGTCACCGAGGAGGAGGGAATGGCAGGTGCACGAGCAGTGAGAAGAACATGGAGATGTGTTCAAGGAAAAGAAGGGGAGCTAGGAAACCGGGGGGCGATGGGGTCCCTGGGGGAGGGAGGGAGGAGACAGGAATGAATCAGAAAGCCAGAGGCCAACTCTCTCGGGTCTTAGGCTGTTGGCCTTTGCTCTGAGTGAAATACAGAACTACTGGAAAATTCTAACAGAGAAACTGGATATGACCTACTTGCAGTAAGAGAATCACAGCTGCTATGAGGAAGATGTAAAACTCTGTAAGTGGACAAGGTGGAGGCTGGGAAGAGAGAGAGGGGCACCTGCATCCTCCAGAAGGGCAGAGTGGAGAAGAGGGTGGTGTGGGGGAGGTGGGCAGACTGGGCATTTTCAGAGGTGAAGCTACAGGACACACTGCTGACCGGCTGTGGTCAGGGAGGCTTCAGAGCAGTGACACTGCTGACTGAACTGTGGGGACTGAGGGCAAACAGGTGCAGGGGTGAGGTCTTGCAGGGGAACTAGGGTTTTGTCTGGATGTGCTGAGGTTTGAGGAACTCACGGTAGACAGCAAAGTAAAGACTTGAGGCCCACAAAAAAGCTGAGCCAAGAGAGACTCACCTCTAGAGCGGATGCAGAAGGCAGCAAGAGTGCAGACCACGCCAGTGCTCAGCGGCTGGCGAGAACTCTGCAGAGCCCAAGCGTGGCTGCCCCCCGCTACCTAAGCAAGGACAACTTCAGTGGACACGCTGGGAAGATGAGGGCCCAGAACTGAACAGCGTATTTACCAAGGGGGACAAAGACAGTCTGGGTGAGCAGTGGGAAGAGGGCCTGACAGAGCACCTGAGAGAGCAGGAGGAGGGAGACGGGGAAACCCTAAGCAACTCTTTCAAGTTTTGCTATAAAGCAAAGCAGAGAAACGGGGCTGTGGCTGGAAGGAAGCACAGGGACGGCAGGGCTTTAGGCAAGAGCTGGCACAGCCCATTCACCACGGCTCTCTCATACAGTCCCACCAGAGCCTCTGGTGAACCAGGCCATATCCCTGCAGACCTGTGACTTCCCCTGCAACCCCCCACCCCGCCCCACCCCCCATCCCACCGAACAAAAATACTAAGTGAACAAACAGTGCTGTCAAGTTCCTTAGCCTCGTGCAGCTTCACTGCAACAAGTGCAAGCAAAAAAATTACTGGTTCTACTGTGGAAGCAGAGGGGGCACATCTATGAGCACCCAGTTCATTAGGGAAGGCTTCACAGAGAAAGGACTGAGCAGGCTGAATGTGAAGGCCAGGACAGAAAGTGGAAAAGCAAAGAGGGAGGAATCAAAATATGCATCACATTCTAGCTAGCCCAGACTCACCCAGGCGCAATGGGGATCCACTAAGGCCTTGTCAAGCAGGAGAGCTACTTGGGAGATCTGGCTGCCGTGTGGAGAAGGGGTTGGGAGGAAGACACGACAAGAGGCAATGCGGATGCAGGAGTAGTGGGCGGGAGAGGCTGGCTGCCACACTGAGATGGAAATGAAAAGCAGCAGCAGGGGCAAGGAGAAGTGCCGGACTAAGGAGACAGCGGAGGCCTGTTAACAGACCTGGTGACGGCACGCGGGGAGGAGGAGTTGAAAAGCCCACCTCGTCCAAGCCCTGCAAGTGCAAGGTATCACTGCACGCTTGAGGTTCCGTGCCAGAGCGCACCTGCCGTTTCTGAGGAAGTTCAGTCTTTCTTTCACTCATCGCCTGCGTTCATCAGCAACGAGGTTTCTGCCTACATAGAAACCAGTCTCCTTTCCCCCTAGGTAAATTTCATAAATTCCATGGCTACTCTACAAACTGGGAAACCACTTATTTGGTGGTGGTAATGTCCTTCAAACTAGGAGCTAACTCTCTTTTCAAATATGTCTTCAGCAAAGACCCAACACATTACTAAAGTCAAGAGAGAACAGAAAATGAAAATGACAGCTCCATGGCTCAGAAATTTCTTTACAGATTTCATTTTTTCAGCCAAAATCTGTGCCTTCTTTTAATGGGGGGAAAAAGTGCCTTTTCCTGTGATTGGTAATAAGTTCCAGATGTCAAACTGTCCAAACAGGAACCAAAACATACCATTCCACTGAATGAACCAGAAAGACCCATACTCAAGTGCGTCCCCCACTCGGTGAGGAAGGTTTGAAGGACTCAAGGAAGAAGCTGGAGGGTGTGCTCAGTACATGTGGACTGCCTGCTAAGGACAAGACAGCACCAGCCGTCCTGAATCACCAAGGGGATGGGGAATTTTTCAAATTCTGCCACCACAGGTAGTGAGGTCTTGAGTGTGTCTGTTGTTGATGAAACTTATCTTATTTTAGCAAATCTGCAGTCAGCAGACAGGACTTAATTTTGTAAAGTCCTTGGCTTCATAAAACACCCAGATATCTGCAGTACTTCACCAACGCCTCATCACAAGCAGTGCTAATAGACATAACAAAATATTTTGTTGGGTTTTCCCCCCTTACAAATGTTTCTTAAGAGTCACAAGCCTGTATTTTGAAACTTGTCTATCTGGGTCACTAAGGACACCTCTTGAGCAAGCTCCGGTCTGTGAAAACGTGCCACAGAACGAATAAGCTAAGAGCGAGTCTCAATATGGCGGCTCAACTGCAGTGGGCTCAGCCGCCTGCTTCCTCATGCCCTTGCAATCCACGCCTCTCTGGGGCTTCCCACATCAGGAGGGGCCCAGCAAATGAATCCTCAGAAAAGACTGTAAAGAAAACTGTGTGTGGGGTGGGGGGGCGCAATGCGGGTGAGATAAATTAGGAATTTAAATAATAGGAATTTTGATAAAACAGGAATTTAAATTCCAAAAACAGAAACACTTTTCATTTTGATATATAAAACCAAAGGTATTTGATATTTCTAAGTAAATTTTTAATTGAAGTGCAAACATACAAAAAGTGCATACTTTTTAAAAAAGTCCATCAATTCTAAAATTTAGAAAGATAAAATGTTCGTAAGTAAATGGCTGAAAAGCAAATAACGCCCCACAGATCACGGTGGACCAGTACCCAGAGGCCTCCTCATAGCCGGTCAATCTGTGCCTGATGATTTTGAACTTTGCAAATTATTTACAAGTGCGACCATACAGTATGTTTCATTTCGTTTCAACCAGGAGCTAACTTGATTTTTAACAAAAGAAGAAAAATTTATTTTTTGAAAGTGAGGAGGGCTGTGGGGGCCCAGCCAGCTGCGCTGACTTCGGCAGCCTCCCCGTCTGCCTGACAGATGACCCTCGCGGCACTCCAAGGAGGTATCAGGTCCAAGCCAGTGTGACACTGGCGTCACACAGCCCCCTCCTCCCAGCTCACCTTCTGCAGAATCTCTCATATTTGCAGAGGTGGAATCTGGCTCACTTGTCTTCAGTTGTGAATCTTCGGTTCTGCTTCCTTTGCTTTTATTTTCCTGGGATTTTTTCTTCCCTGAAACACAATATACACATATATATATATATGTATTCATCCACCCATTCGTTGACTTCACTATCCTCCTGAATTCTTGAAGGAGATAATGACTAATCCAATCACAGCAAAGTATATTTCTAGACAATTATCACGTCAGGTTCCTGAAGGGACTGGTGATGAATATGAATACTTTCAAGTGATGTCAGAGAAAAAAAAAGGAACCCATAAAGCCGGTATTTTTGAGTCTCTTTGGCATTAGGTCTCCTCACAGTTGTATTAACTATCAAAAGCACTGACACTGTATCCTAGAAAAGTTAACAATACTGATGTTAGAGGAAAAGTAGATAATGACACTGAGTTTCAATACCACACAAATAAAAGGAACTGTGGAAGTCTGCTCATTTCTAAGAAGCACATTAGAGGAAAACATCATGCCTTTTAGTTAAGATAGGATTATCCATAACTGTTAACATAAAACTACAGAAGTAGAGATTCTGCTACACTGAGAGGAACACACAAGCGCAATGGCTCAAATATCAAATGCAGAGTAATCATGAATAAAATAATTCACGATCAGTCAGCTCGGCACTCAGGGCCCTGAGGGACGCGGCCCCAGGTCCAGTACGATTCAGTATTTCACTGACAATTCGGAGGGTGGAATTCAGGAAACACGAACTGCATTCCAAGTGATACTGGGTTCAGAAGGTAAGGTTAAAATGCAGCACATTTCCGACAAGTTGCAGCACTGAACTAGTCACCAGGACACTGGCCAGGGGCAAACACTCCTGCTGGGGAGTCCTAGCACTGCGGGTTTGGAAGCTCAGTGTCTCTGGGATTTCACCAGAACTTGCGACCCTTCTTTTCCATCGTCTGAAAGCTAGATTTCTTATTCTTGCTAGTTTCTGCTTCAGAGTTTTTAGATTAAGAATCGCCTCTACTCTTCTTTCTCAATCACTGTCTTCTCTTTCTGCAATGCCACCTGACCAGGCCTGGCAGCTTTTGGAGCTGTCCTTTCCCTTTTGAAAATGAGTATTCGCCAAAAAAAAAGTTTAATACTTATTAATCAGTCATTTAATATGTTCGTCTTAAAAAGCAAATTCCCAAAATACCATATTAAATCCATAATTCTTCAGTCTTAAAGGAAAAAAAAAAAGATGCAGCTACCTATTTGAGTTTGCTCAAATAAACCTGACATGTCTATTGGTTCATTTCAAAGGCAGCTAAAATGGAACTCACGACATCAGCATGTGGACTTCTCTGGAGCCGTGTTGGGGAGCAGATGCCAGGAGTCTGCAGGGGGCAGGGACACCTACCTATGCTGTCAGGGGGCTACCAGTGCACCCCACCACAGGCCGCAGCAGGCGCTGGGACTTCTGGAGCGCCGTGCAAACGCCATGGGGCAAGGGCCTTCTGCCGAGGGGTTGCCCAATGCAATGGAGAATAATGAGCGGCACCCCTGACACACTCCCCAGCACCCCCACCCCGCTGTGACAGAACTAAGTCTCCAGAAGTGGCCAAATGTCACCGGGAGGGGAACCACTGGGCTAAACCTACATAACAAGCGCCACATGGGTTCTGCAATTTAGACATTTGTTACAAATTTTAAAGTTCAAATAACATTAATTGACCAATTTTTAAAACTCAGGAACAGGGTGATTACATTTACTTCCAAAATACCTTTGTTGTAAACACTGACAGTTTATGATAAAAACGAGTCTATCGCAAATCTAATTATACCACTCACTCCAGGAACTGACATTATCGACAAAAGGACCAGCTTTCCCAAATTTTAGTGGGAGCCATCTAACCCTCGAGTTACTTCCCAGGAGGACAGCAGACTAGAGATGAAAAGACTATATTGTTCAAGGCCAGACAAATCCAGAGGGGCGTGCCCCACTCAGGGGGTCAACATCGCCACAGCTGGTGGCAGAACCCACCACATTTCCCTTAAATCCTTAAGACAAGATAAATACTTGTCTTATTCCACAGGTCATCAAATTAGAACAAAATAAAAACCACAACAGTCTGTCAGTGGCTTTTCAAAGTGGGGCAGGGTGCTGGGCAGGGGGTGAGAGCAGCGCCCACACGAGCCTGGTAAGCACAGGTGCGCCCTTAACCACAAGGTGCCTGAAGCCCCACCTAGGGCCAACTGTCAGCTGCTCTCGAGTGGGCAAACCAGTCGGGCAGGAACGGAGCGCGGGAAAGCACAGGGCCATGAGAGAACACCGCTCTGTGTGTTCGGAAAAGCCGCACGCACTACGATGAAGATGAGCGGAAACAAGCAAACAGCAGTTCTCTCCTGCACGGCAGGTTCTTCGCTGCTGCGGGGGGACCAAAGCGGCACACTCACTCGGGCCTGGCCAGGCCCAAGCGGCACCACCCACACCCTCAGCACCCGGGCGCCATCCCACTGAAGAACCTGAAGGCCCCAACCCTTTCCGCACGACACAGAAACCCAAACGAGGAGTCACCTGCCGAGGCCCGGAAAAACCCAAGATGACCAGGTGAAACATGTTCTTTCCATAGCATTTATTAAGAGCAATAGTGGCACAAGAATATTTTATTCTTCGCCAAGCACTTTTTAGCCATTATTTCACTTGGTTTCACGGACAAATGGGGAAAATAAACTTATAAAGACTTGCACTGCATCTGTAGCAAAAGAACAGCAAACTGGAATGCGTATTTTTTTCCACTTCAATTTTATCTTATGTCAGAAGAAAGTTATTGCTCAACAGCACAGAACTCCATCTGAGCAAGTTAAAAAATACGCTTCTCCATTAAATAACATCAATAAAACCTGATTTTCCAACAAAAGAGAGAAACCCAGCAGCCATGGCGACTGCTTAAAGACAACGTGTAGCACTTTTCCACTGGTGCCTGGAACTCAAGTTGCAAAACCAAACTTGCTTAAAGGACCACATGAATACCTTAACCTGGGTCTGGACTATGTCCTATTCTAATAAACTGGACAAACACCAGAAAATTCTAGAGAATAATGTTTCACTTAAAAATGTTCAGGCATAGGAGGGAATGCAAACTTCTAGCAGGCTTCAAGTTACGTTAAAAACTCATCATCACAAAGGCCTGTGCTTTGGTGACTGAAATGAATTAAACCTGGAACCACAGGAAACAGGATGGCGCGTGCCACGAGGATTCCCACCTGAGGCACCGCGCCTCAGTGCCCAGGGCCCTAAGGCACTCACCCCCCAGCAGCAGGGCGCAGTCCCGGAGAGGCCCCGCCATGCCGGGAAGGGCCGCCCAGCCCATGGGGCGGTGCCTGCACCTCCACCTGTTCCCGCGCAGGAGCCAGAGGGCATCCTCCCCTCCCCCACAGCGCAGCCTGCCACCTCTGACCTCACCGCCATCACGAACCCTTTGGGTATCATTTGCCCCAAGTTTCCCCTTAGTGCCTGTAGGTCTGGTGGATTCCACGTTCCCACAACCCCTCGCCAGCCTCGGGGCACCCCCTTACTTCCCTCTGAGGGCCACTCCTCCCGCAGTCTCCTCTCCTGCCATCAGGAGGGGCGTCCTCACAGGAAACCCGGAGTGGGGGCGCCCAGCTCTCCTCCAGGCTGGTCTTAGGCAAAGTGCTGGGTGGGGCTGAGGGCCCTGGAGCCAGGGAAGAGGGGCTGTGCGGCTGCGCTAACCAGTCAGGGGCGTTCGGGGTCTGGAGAAGGAGGGCTGACGAGGCCTCTGCCTGTCTCCCCACTTCACAAACCACTTTGCTCACCCTCTCCTGCCAGGACCCCCACTTTCTCTCTGCCAGTTTGGAGCAACAATTTGTACCCCGTCCAACCTGCTTCCCCAGCCTGGGGCTTGGCAGCCTGTCAGTCAGGAACTCACCTGAGTTCTCATTCCACCCTCAGAGAGCAGGGACCACCACCCGCACGCAGCAGGGCTGGGAAGCTGGACATGAAGACACAAGCGCGGTACCGCTGCCTGATTACTGACGGGCAGGGCTGAGATCCGAGAAGCAGGCTGCGGGCAGCGCACTCTGGCGCACTCTGAAAGTCTCGGTTCAGAGGGAAGCAGGGCTCCTTGGGTGTGAAGAGGGCAGGAAGAAGCCGGAAAAAGATGCGCACAACTCAGAATCCCACCAGCAACGATCGACCCATTTCAAATCCCCGCTGAGGCGTAAAGGCCTGGCCCCCTCGAGTCTCCAGGGTCACTCACAGGGCAGGACCCAGGACCTGGGGCGGCCATCCCCGACACTGGCCAGAGCAGCAGCGTCACACACAGGGGTGTCCACGGGGCCAGCAGGAGTGACAGTCACAACCGGCCACACCAGGTCGGGGAATTCCCAGGGGCCGGTGGCCACAGAGTCCGCAGCAGGGGCACCCGCCGCCCGAGTCTCTGAACATGCCGTGTCTCTGAACATCTTTTACACTTAAAATAGCTCTGAAACTGGCTGACAGTAAAAAGTGCTGCTGAGTTCCTTGCTGAGACTTCAAGTCTTTTCTATAGTGAAACTCACCAAGAACTGGCTGATAAATCCTGGAAGCAAGTTTTAAAAATAAAATCTCCTGGCTTTAAGTTGCTCACGGTGTTAAATCAGGACTCAAGGCGTTGCTTCCAACAGAAACAATGGAAAAGTTCTGGACTTTGCAGAGCTGCAGATCACACTACAAATTCCTGGGACACTAGCATCCTGCCAGGGGGTACCCAGCCTTGGTTGCTCTGGAGGCTCACTGCTCCCCAACTCTTCCCAATGTCAGGCTAATGGGAGAACAGGAAAGATCACAGCTGAAAGGGGCTTTCAATTTCTCTATGAAAGGCTCTTAGTGGCTTTAACTGGATAACTCCAGACACTGGAATGGGCTCCCTAAATAAACCAGCGCATTCAAATTCAGAAGGCATTACATCTCCTTCCACTCCTTGGGATTATATTCAGAAAGTCTTGGGCCATGGACAAAATGATTTGAGAGACAAAGTAAATATCTCTGAATCTTCAACAAGCTGCCACCCTGTTCTGGTTCATAATTATTTTAACTTGGAGGATCCTTCTCAAGGATCAGGCTCCTGAAATAGCCTTTATTTTACAGGAAAAAAAATGTTTGAAAACCTTCCCTATAAAAAGTCAACTGGCAACTCCAGAGAACTTAATTCAAGTTCAGGTGTCAAATCTCCAGTGGCCAAACAAACCAGGCTGGGAGCAGTGAGGGAGGTGGTGAGGCGGCAGTGCCTGGCAACTCCTAAAACAGAGGGGACAGTCACACCCCTGAGAATTGGTTCTTCTCAGCTAAAAGGAAAGTCTTGTTCTTCCTTTCAAAGCCCATGATAGATTTTACAATACTATATTCTGATGAATTAACTACAAAAGTTTGTTTAAAACTATTTTCAGGAAGTAAAGCAAAACCTGGATATAAACCTGAGACAGGAAACAATGGCAACACTTAAGACTCACTCCTTACATTTGCTTACAAAAAAGCTCACAGGAACAACTCCATGTCCTGATACCACTGAGTAACACTTTGTGTGCCGGTGCCCTTTAAATTTACCAGCCCTTGGGCCTCCCTGGTGGTGCAGTCAGCAGCAGCGATGCGAGTTCGACGCCCAGCCGGGGAGAATCCCACATGGCGTGGCAGACCTCTCCTGCCTTGCCCGCTGCTCCCCTCAGCAGTGTATTTCTGATCTGCCTATTCTGCTCCCCACTCTGTCTCTGGTGAAGCCTCTCACCGCTCCACACCTCTGGCCTGTACCCCAGCTGTATGTATAAATAAATAAATTAAAAATAAATAAATAAATAAATAAATAAATTTACCAGCCCTTGGCGCCGGCCATTTTCTGTGCCACCGCATGAATGGTAGAAGCATTCAATAAAACACGCAGAACTCCTGAACTACTGGATATTAAAAAAACTGTAATATCGCTCATAAAACACCTTACACTTTCACCAAAACAATGTGTAAAGCTTCTAGACTGAGTACGATCAAAGAAATAGCTCCTAATAGTTCCAAATAAATCCACCGTGGCGTGAAAAACCGGAGACTAGATGAACATGTATTAGTACATGAGCGGCCACCTGATACTGGTGACAAAAACACGTACTAATACATGAGCGGACCACAAAGTGTTAATAAAGTCAGGCCACTCCCCGGTGAGGCGCTGTGCTATGCTGGGGAGCTGTCAGAAGAGGCGACTCAATGGAGGGAGATTCCCACATGGCGCAGCAGACCTCTCCTGCCTTGCCCTCTGCTCCCTTCAGCAGTGTACTTCAGTCCTTCTGCCTGTTCTGCTCCCCGCTCTGTCTCTGGTGAACCCTCTCGCTGCCCCACACCTCTGGTCTGTACCCCAGCTTGTATGTGTAAATAAATAAATCTTTTAAAAAAAGAAAATAAAGTCAGGCTGCAAGAATGTCCAAAGACGTACCCCAACAGGGTCTCTATTCGGATATTGGCAGGTGGCTCCAGTGAGATTTACTGATGAGGGAATGATACAGATTTCCTATTCGTACGTTTTAATTTTCCTAGGTGAACATTTGGTTATATTATACAAAAAAATAAACGAAGGATTTTTAAAGAGACACTTACAAAAATAAATTGAGACAACCGAAAATGTCTCTACTAGTTGAGGTCAGCACGTGAAATTTTTTAAAAGTAAAATTTGGGAAAGACCTCAACTTTCTACCTTTTCTGCACAGCAAAATTACTGCAGTGTCTTTCTGTTCTCCACCTCCTACCTGGACACCCTAGTGTAAGTGTCCAGAAGAAAAGAGCACTTTCCCCAAACACCAAATGGGCCACGGACAGAGTGAAGAAGATGTGAAGGGAATGAACTACTGCTGGGACATGACCCAGCGGCTCGGCTGCCGAAGGGGTCCGGGCAGCGCCGCTGCGGCTCCGGCTCCAGCGCAGGCGCACCGCAGGCACTGCAAACACAAGCAACTTGCTGTCCCTTCTGAACAGCCGCACACCTCGCATTCTTCTTCCTGCCTCACTGCACTTGATTATCATACCCATCATTATTTAAATAAAAATCTAACTTAAATAATCATGTTGACTGCCCCCAGGCATAAGCTGAGGGCCAATTTTTTGTCAGGAACCTCGATAATCATGAGAGAATTTTTCGTTAGTTTTTATTTGTGCCTCCTAAAAATTAGGCAATGAGATTATGAGTATGCCATACTTTCGCAGAGGCTTAGGAAACTCAAGTATAAAGACGAGAATTTACAGAGTCTAAACTACCCCATCACTTGGCTCCATTGTAAAATGAGGCACTTTTATTCCAGTATAATTTTTAAGACTCTTCATCACCAGGGCTCAACAACGGCATTTCCTTCTGCCCAAGGCCTGTCTGCCAGTACCTGTCGTACCCAGTGTGCCCCCACCAGTGCTCACCGACTCACCGGTCTCCTGCTCCCAAAGCAGAGAGCACGCACCGGAGCCCACACGCACATGGACCCCCCCATAAATCCCTCACTGCCCTGGCTGTCCTTCAGATTCGAGAAGCTGAAAGGGAAATGCCTATTTTAGAAATCACAAATTACACTTAAATTCAATTCCACATTTTTTTTTATAGAGCTTAACCGCAAAATAAAACGCTGGTCTACTCAACAATACACCTCATTCTCAGACATAGGAGCCTGTATCACACTGCTATTCAGAGTCAGCCCAAGCCAATTCTGGCTGGGTTACAATTTTGTTTCTTTACGTAATTCACATAACTTCTGGAATCGTGAAGAAGTGGAAGGATTCTGACCACTCTGGGGGCACTGACTGTCTACAAGGCACCCGGTTAAGAGCTGCGTGGAACCCACACGTCACTACAGAGTTGCCTGCCCCACCTGAATCCACAAGGCAGCCCCAGGCCTAGCTGTGAAAACCAAGTCCCTGTGCAGAAAGGTCCCACTAGTGTCAGCAAGAAGCAGATTTTCAGTGGGAAAGATGTTCCAGGGAACCTGTGTTTTGCTAAAAATAAAAAGGGAGGAAGAGGGCTGGGCGGGAAGGCCGGGAGAGGGGCGAGTGTTGCATACAGCTCTGTCCCGCCAGGAGGTTCAGGGGATCAGGAGCCTCCTTAGGAGCCCCTGGTTTTTTCTCAGACACCAACACTGAGATGGTGCCTTTTGGAAACATGAAATTTCTCAGTGCTGGTCTCCAGGGACTGTCGTCCCGTCCCGTCCCGTCCCCCCACCCCGTCCCCGCCCCGGAGAGCAAAGAGGAATGACTCACAAAGGACTAAGATTTCAGACACAGCTTCCTCTGTCAGACTCAAGGCTGGAAGAAGAAAGGGTCTTACTCTCAATCCAGTAATTCATTTCTTCTGCTCCCAAAAGGTGATCAGAACTCTCCCCTGAAAGGTCACCCATTTTTCCCCAGAAAGGGCTGACTCCGACAAAAGAAAGACACTAAACTGGGCACCGCTCCCCTTCCCCAGTGTTGTAGAGAGAATTTCAACAAAGCAGGTCCTAGAGATAAGTTTGGTCCTCAAATGACAGAAGATCACAAAACTTAAATTCATAAAACCAAGTCGAGCTCACACAACCCTTGGGCCACGATGCAACTAATGAGAAATAATCCTGCTCAGGGAGGTGAGAATCAACTACGATGCAGACTGGTGACAAGTCTCTGAAAGTGCCTTCGGGAGGAGACAGGCGACGGCGCCAAGTCCTCTGCGTGGGGCCTGGCACACACTCAGCAAATGGAGTCAGCTGTAAGGATCAGCCACAGTGGATTCTGCTACACGAATTACGGAAACCCCACGCCATCAGTCTGAACTCCTGGCATATGCTCCCTCAGGCAGGCAATGACGTCTGGCTTCCAACACAATTCCAAACGCATCTAGTTGTCTTGCTCATTTGTGCTCTCCGCTGCTTCACGCCACCCCACCAGACATCAACATGGAGATGCACAAGTAGAAGGGGACAGTCTGAGAGGCCAGAATTCTGTCCGTCACCACCACCCCCACCAACATATGCTCTAACACCAGAAGTGTTGAATATATAAAATACATAATCCTCAAGTCTGTAACTAACTGATGCTTATTGCTTCTAACCAATTAGCTCTGTTCAACTTTTAAAATGAAAACACATGACTTCACGTTAGTGGCGCTTAACTTTCCAGAGAGGAGACCTAAGAACCCTTGGAAAGTCAGTGAACACCGCAGCCCTTCTCCCCACATGGTCACAAACAGACAGAAGCGTGACCCCTGGGGACTCGAGGGCCTCAGTGGCACGCACTCAAGCTGGGCGCCCTCGCGGGAGCGCACGGCCGGAGGCTGCTGAGCCGCAGGCAACACGCTGCACAAGAGAGGCTGGCGGCATCAGCTCCCCTGGTAGCCTCTCTTAAGAAAGCGGTCATTTCGACACTTGGGCTTTCCTGATTTCGCACGCGCAAAGCTGTAAAATGCCGGCTTTCCTAACCGGCCACATACAGCACTGAAATTGCTCCCACAGTGACTTCCGAGGCTGTCTGATAATTTCATATCTAAGAAACTGTATCAAATTTCTTCCAAAGTCTCCTCTGCATAAAATCTGGTACTAACAGTTCTGCAGTCATGTGGACCACAAAGGTTAAGACAGAAGAACAAACAGGAAAGAGCAACCAGTCACTTGGGCAGCAAGACAAAGGGAGACTCGGTCACACGTGCCGGGGCCCAGGGGCCCTCTCACCCCAGCACTGCGAGCACAGGCGTCCACCCTAGTTCGGGGAACTAGTGAAACGGGACAGGCCTGGAGACAGCAGGAGCAGTGCAGGGGCCCGAGTGACTCTCCAAAGCCGTGCTGTTAGCAACTAGGGGGGGCTGGGGCTTCACTCTGGCCTGGTAACTCCACAGTCAAGCCCACCGTCTGTCTCCCCAACTCGCCTCCGTGCCCAGCAGCCACTCGCACTTCAGGCTCACTTTAACTAAGCAAGTTCTCCATGTGCAGAGCACTAACCACGCCGCATTTACAAGGGAAGCCAACAGCGAAGCCTGACATTACCCTGGTGGACTTAGGCACTGAAGGGGGCGGCGGGGGGAGCAGAACAATCATTCACCATGAAGTCAGAGCCGATTTCATGTGCTTTCTAACCACTGCCGTGAGAGTCAGAGGGCCCTGAGCCTCTAAGACTGGGGGTCAGAAACAGGCAGGCGAGCATCACTTTAGGTCACCGAAGCGTCTCCTGCACTCCGCTGCCCCGGGGCTCTACCTTGGCAGACAACAGCGATTCACATTATTTCCCAGCCTGAATTCCTGAACTTGTCATTTTGATGGAATCAAAATTGCAAATTGGTCTTTATCAAGCTTAACACTCAAATACATCTTGGCATCAGGTACTCCTGTGATCACACCTAGAAAGGAGAAGATACTTCCTGTGATAACACATTTAGCAGCTAATAAAATTCCCCAAAACAAGCAGTTTTGGAATCTTACACCCCGTGTTCAAAAACCCAACCATGATTGAGACTACTGATTACTCCATTTTTATTCTTTATCTTGGATATCAGTAATTGTCAGTTCTGGTGTTAAATACTACAAAAATTACCATTCCTGTGTGAAGAGACAAGGAGACTGTGGTCCCCTTACAGCTCAAAATTGCCATGAGCCAGCACCTCGCTGCCTGAAGCAGAGCCCCACATAAGGCTCGTGTCCTGAGGCACGAGGCCGCTGTGAGGGTCACAGTCCTCGGGGGCTGCCCCCGCTGAGAGCCAGCAGTCACGCCTCATTCCACAGAAACAGGTTCTCAAAATCTTATACTTTAAAAACAAAAATATAGCCAAGACCAGACCAGAAAGGCTTATTTTACACCTCCAAACATCAAGAATGAAAACTGAACTGAAAAAGTCAAACAGTAGATAGTCAGGAAAGACAGAGATACTGCATTGAGGGGTTTCCAGTGTTAAAATTAAAAAGACAGACAGAAATTGCACTGCCGTTCGTTCAAAACTGTACTGCGGCTTCAAACACTGTATGTAATTCAGTTTTCAGGCTCTAAACACGGGTGAACAAACCAGTTTGCCTTCATTTTTGCAGCACGTGGTGTCTCAGGAAACCTACAAAAGATGGCACCAAAAGGAAGGATTTATAAGTACAAGAAGAAAAGATTATCACTGAAGCTTTACTAGAAATCGGAGGAAAGGGGGCAAAGCCTTAGTCAAATTATTTATCACTTTTCTTTTTAACCAAAGCAAAGATAATCCTCCACAACTATACAGCTAATTCATCATTAAGGTTTTGGACATCCAGACACCGATTCAACAAATAAAAACCTGCCTGGTGCCTGCGGGCAGCCTCGCACAGGCCTCAGGACACCGAGCCTCATTTGCCACCTTCTGCTCTGCCACCTTCTGCTACAGGAAGGGAGGTGCTGGCTTATGGCAGTTTTGAGCTATATGTGGACAATCTCCTTGTTTATTTACACATGGACTGTAATTTTTGCAGGACTTAACACCAGAACTGATATTAACCGAAAAGTAAAAGTGAAACTTTTGCCAGGTTCAAATTAGCAAGGATTACAGATGTCATAATCCTATTTTAGAGATTGATATTTTTGTATACCACACACATACACTATCATTTCATCATTAGAATAACTCTTACCTCTGAAATTATTTAAATATTCTTTGTATATTAAAAATAAACATCAACATTTAAAATAACCTTACAAATACTACCAGTTTATCGTTAAAGTTCCATCAAAAATATTAAACTTCAGGATTATGACTACAAAAACGAGAAGGAAAAACAGCTACAGTAAGTGCTTCAGAACACTGAGAATTTCCTAGCCACCTCCCCATAGCTCCCCCAGGACTTTCTGTTCTTAACTTAGACCCTAAATTTTAACCTTTTAAATAAAATTCCCACCTAATTTTTAAAGAACAAGGAAGAGTAGAAAATATAATGCTTCAGAAATGGGGTGGTGGTGAAAGCAGATAACTAACTGCAGTCTGGGTGTGTGTGTGTGTGTGTGTGTGTGTGTGTGTGTGTGAGAGAGAGAGAGAGAGAGAGAGAGAAACTCACATGCGCACAAGGGAGTGAGGTATTGAAGATTTACTAAATTTTTAAGGAACAACTAAATAAAAGCACTTAAAGTTTCAGGTAGAAAAGGCTATTTACATTACAATATAAAATCAAGAAATTTTTAACACACACACACACGCTAAAGACACAACTGTGGGATAAATACAATTAGGAAATCAGCCCCCTCCCCTCATTAGGAAGATGCAGGAGAGCAGAGACGGTCAGGCGACTCCTTTCTTGCTGTTCCCTTTCAAACTTTCCCTCCAGAACCACTCGGGCCACAGAATAGGAAGAGCTCTTATCTGCAAACAAAACCTCGTAAGACTGTTCTGCTTCCAACAGTTCAAATAAAAGCCTTTCCCTAAAGAAAAATGTCAAAAATTAGAAGTCCCCCCATAAACATTTTGACAAGACAAAAAAAAAAAAAAATCAAAGCAAATTTCTATCTTCTATCGGTGTCACAGCATAACACAGTGAAAGAAACAAGCATGATTTAACTCAATTATATCCACTAATCAGAATGACACTTGCAGTTTCTAATTTAATTTTAGACTGTATGCTAACTGAAACCTATTTGTGATCCCTAACATTTCAGTTCCCAAAAACTTTAAAAGCTGTATTTTCATCAGCAGGATGTATTTTCATCCAGGAAAGCACACAGGTACAGGGGAAGGGGCCAGCATCAGTACCGGCTTCTTGAAACCCCCAGAAATACAAATGGGCGCTCCCAAGCCCCAGCCCCCGCCACGGGCGCTGCAGGAGGAGGCAGGTAAAGGCGATGTCTCGCTTCGTTCTCGTGGTTTCTTGACTGATTTCAAAAATAACATAAAACTGAAGAGAAACAAAAATTGTAAAAAGCCCACCCCGACAAACACGTCATTAAAAAACAAACAACAACAAAAAAAAAACACTTAACAGACAACAGTTTGCAAGGGATAAAAATAAAATGTGTTTTTAGAAACTGTATTTGAGATGTTCAAAGGAATACAATAAATCTGTTCAATCCATAAACCCCCGAAGCAAGACCAAGTGAAGACGTGGTTTGAGCGTGACTCGGTTTCCCAATGCTGAGGACCTTGCCTAGTCACACTGCTCTCCTTGGGATCAAACTGTGTGACTCTGCGTGAGTGGCAATTCTAAGGCAGGGAGTGAGAACTCACCTTGGCTAACTAACACAGACACTAACACGGTCCTACTTCGGAAACATGGGTAAGAACCAGATTTAGGCAAGGTAGAGTCGAGTGACGGGTAGGTGGGTAAACTTGGGCAAACCTGGTCACCCCACAGAGCACCCCTTCCTGACTGCAAAGGTGGGCAACAATGATTAATCCAGAAGTCCAACTCTGCAGGGCACCTGGGAGAAGGGACAGCAGGGACCTAGTGTGGAGCCATCACTGTCGCCCACCGACGCTGACACGCCACGTGCACTGGGATGCACAGACCAGGGACCAGCCACGCGATCTGGCCACTGGAACACACACAATGAAAGAATTCAGCGAGCGCTCTCAGCATGTCTGCGCTGAGTGGTAAAAACAAAAGACAGTGTCTTCCACTTTTTCTTCCTATCTTTTTCCCTTGAGAAACAGCAGTGTTTTTAAGTAACTCTTGCTTCTCTCATTCAGCTTCCCTAAGTCAACCAAATTACTGCCCTCAACTATGTGAACCAAATTACCGACATTAATAAAATCAAACTTTATTCCCCCCACCACGTCCTGACCCCTAATAAAGGCAAACTGTAGCGCTGTCCTTGCAGCAATCGAAATAGGAGCAGTGCAGCCGGATGCCAAGCCGGCATCATCAGAGGTCGTCAGAAAGGGCAAGGCTCATTTCTCCACACCACCTGTACCTAAGAGAAACACCTTGATTCTTACCCTGCATAGTCTTGTCTTGAGCGCATTTATCCAATTCCTCAGTTCTTCAGTGACAACTTCAAGTAAAAAATTACACTCACTCTCCTCTTAATTCTCCTATAAGCATCAAGCATACATAATGTAACAACCCCCATAAGTAAACCAGAATGTCAAAATGCCTAAGAAAATACTGTCGGTTTAAAAAACAATAATTAATCCATACGCTAGGGAGGAAACCTACTATTCAACCTTATGGAAAGGACATAAATTGTTTTTTTACTTTTAAATTACAGCTGCATTTTTAACACACTGTTTGCAGGCAGTTTTTATTGCACGCTAACAGGTGGCACGGGCCATTTTTGCTATTTTTTTTAGTATAAAAAAAAATATAGGGCCTCCCTGGTGGTGCAGCGGTTGAGCGCTGCGCTGTGGAGCTGTTGACAGTGTGCGATGCGAGTTCGAAGCCCAGCCGGGGAAAATACAACATGGTGCGGCAGACCTCTCCTGCCTCACCCACTGCTTCCCTCACCAGTGTATTTCTGATCTGCCTGTTCTGCTCCCCACTCTGTCTCTGGTGAACCCTCTCACTGTCCCATGCCTCTGGCCTATAACCCCAGCTTGTATGTATAAATAAATAAATCTTTAAAAAAAAAAGTAGAAAAATAAACACATTTATACGTTACCCGCATTCTACCGCTAGTCTACAAAAAACGTATTAATATGTGTCCCGTGCTCTACCAGTGAATGTAAAACGTATAAATATGTTTGCTGCATACAATGTGTTAAAAATCAGATAAACTATTTTGAACTGTATTAGACAAGTATCACGTTCCAACTTACAGATGGTCAGAGGGGTCAGAGGTAGAATAACCAGCTATGTATAGACTGGCAATACTAGTATACTCAATTATGATGTGTCAAACAGTTTTAGCATGGTCTACATTAGTATGCTTGCAAATTCACAATGAGAAGGTGAAAAATTTGTAAAATTAGTTTATCCACATAATTTCCTTCTGAACAAGCTTATCTATGAGTACAAATCAAAGGCAAGAAACAAAAATATTGACCAAATCACCTAAATTTGGAGGAACTCAGTAACATCAGAAAGAGTTTTAAAAAATTCTAGAAGATGATTCAAAAGAATCAGAGTTAAAAAAAAAATCTGGCAGAGGACTCAAAAACATTCTGACTCCTGCTGCCGAAAATATTAAACTGTCTGAACCTTTCCCAACAGGCCAGGGTGACAGGAGCAGCGCAGCCGTCAGGCCTCCACTGCCTGGGGCAGCGCCGCCCTCAGCTGAGGCAGCACCTGCTCCAAGGCAGCCAGGGCTGCGGGAGGGGCGAGGACACGTCCCCCGCTTCCAGGTGACAAGCCTGCAAGCCCCGTGGCCACATGCCCACAGGAACATCTCCACCCCAACCGCCCTGCATCCTCCTCCAGCCTTGCAAACAACCTCGCCTAGTGTCAGCAAGTGGGCGCAGGGCCCGGCCTGGCCACCAGGCACCCAGAAGGCTCAGGGCCCATGTGCATCAGCCTCAGGCACCACGGGCAAGCCTCTGTCCTTCAGCTCTGGCCCAGGGGCCTGACGCAGAGCTGTCAGATGCTAGGGCGGTCAGGACATCAACCCCAGCAAAGCTAACCTGTTCTCTGCTTTTATGAAGTGTATTCACTAATCATACGTAACGTTAAATGGACAAGGGTCGTCTCTTCCGCGTCTGCCGCCAGCCTGTGGAAGCGGACACACAGCAGCCTAGTCTGTCAGGGAGAGGAACAGGCCTGAGTTCAAGTTCTGGCTCTCACAACCACAATCACCGCAGGCCGCTGTGTCTCTCTCCTTTCCAGGAGGGGGTAGGGCGGCCACTCTGCTCAGGCTCTTTATTCTCCTGGCTGCGGCCACCGCTCATCCTCTCATCCTCTCTGACCCACTCACCCGCTGCCTCCTCCACACTCCACACGGCCTCCGTCTGTCCTCCCTGTTTCTTCTATGGTCTGAAACGCTCCCATCCTGTCACCCTTTCTAAAGAGACTCCCTGCTGTCCCAGTGCAGCCGGGGGGGGGGGGGGGGGGGGGGGGGGGGGGGGGCGGGGGGTTGTTTCCCCTTCTCCTCCCTCAAGGTCAACAGCCCCCCCACCCCCCACCACTAGTTTAGCACATTTTTTAATAACCTGCCTCTGTGGATCTCTCACCGGCCTCAACTGACTTAAGTTTCTACAGGCTTCCGTTATTCATCACCTTTGGAGAAGAATTTCAAACATGTACAATTTCAAAATACTTGAGTGTTGTTCACAGTTACCACGGCCTTTTATTTGAACAATTTGGGTCGTAGAAACAGACAAAAGATTTCTTTAAGTTGATTACAACTTACCGGTCCTGCACTGACTAAAAGCCTCCCAGCTAAACACCGCGCTAGCTGGCTACCTCGGGACGCGCCACGCTTTGCACGAAGGAGCGTGTGCAGCTTAATTCCTTGAACTGTGCTCCTCAGGTCATCACAGGTTTTGCCGTAAACTGTCTTCTTTACTGTCCAGCTATAAAAGTACCTGCTGCTATAAATAGCCTCTAATTTCCTCCTCCTCCTAGTCTGCTGTGAACAGGGAAGACAGTATTTAGGTCTTAAATAAGGGTGAATTTGGGGAGGGTAAGGGGGAGTCCTGGCCTGCTCTAGCGCTCCAGAAGGCCGATTCCAGGACCACCCCCCCCCCAACACTCCCCAGCCCCAGGCCACCCGCTGGAGGCAGTGACAGTGACCAAGGCCCCCACAGCTGCCCAGAGCGCTGCTTCCTGTGCTCTGTTGTGCTCCTGAGGGCACCTGTGAGGGGGCAGCACCAGCACAGTCGTGCTATGAAACCCACTTCTAAAGCTAAGGAAACTGCACCTTAAAAAGCAACAAGGTCTACCCAGTCACACATCTGGTAAGAACCCCAGGGACCCTGTGTTTTTCAAGTCGTCCACTAAGCCCACTGTGGAATCCACTGTTGTTCCTTTAAGTTAAAAGCACACTCACTCTCTCCTTCCTTGCAGTAACCAACATGGGACTGAGAGGGAGAAGACTAACACTGCTAAGGGAATTTTTTTATGTTATGTCACAGATGATAATCTGCCTGTGGTTCAAATTAAAAATAACCTGACACACCCAACAGCAGAAATCCTCCCTTCCCCTCTACCTGAAAAGTTTACTCTGTCCCAGCCAAGAAACTTCTCATGTCCAACCTCATTACAGGGGCTGCTCAGACATGTAAGAAGTTACGCTGAATTACAAGTGGTGGATCCAAAATTCTAACTGGAAATCCAGGCCTAACGTATGTACAACTTTGGCCCCTGGCAAAACCGCATGCTCCCTGGGCAGAGACAGTATGAACTGTGTTCTCCAAGCACTGCGTTCTCTTCCTTCTTTACAGGTCTGTGTGTGTCTTCGTTGGCCAACAACAGAATAGTGAGGGCCTATTATGTGCCAAGCATCTGGGCACTCATCAGACACTTACAGATTTAATGTTCACCTCCCGCAACCACGGGTGCCAGGAGAAGTCACTCCTTGGTTTTGCTCATCACCGTGAGGACCACCTGGCAGGGCGGCTGGCACGCGGCAGGGGCTTAACCAACAAACCTGAATGAGTGAAGATGAGGCCACAGTGTATGTAAAGGAATCGGGGCTCCTCACTGCCCAGAACACACCTCCTGGTCCACGGGTGAACTATAAGTTCTGAGGGGTGCCACCCGCAAAGCACAGCTGTAGGCACAGCAGCTGTCATGCTAAGGCAACGGGCCCAGACCATAAGAATTCCGCCCTTTGTTTCTCTCTGCCTGCCCTCCTAACCAAAGGAAAGTAAGGCCCGCTGTCAATTTACGGATCAGCTGCAAGTCCTCAACATCTGGCTTTCAAAGTAACTAGATGAACATTGCTACTGAGTGAAATTTACATCCATTTACCCTCTGACATCACTGCCTCGGAAGATATTTTAATGACTGAGGTCACACATAAGACCTACATAGCACCAAGTAATATAAAAAGTGCTCCATTTCAGAGCTTTGCAAGCTATAAATTAGCGTTTGGAGTATTTCACTTAAAAACCAAAAAGGATTGGCTCATTATATAAACACTTCGAACTTTAGGCCATTAAGAACAAACAGGACTCTTTACCAATAAGCTGATCAAAACAGAATATAAGTTCAAGACTGTTTCATGCAAGCATTTTAATTGAAGCCTATGATTCAGTGGGTTATATGCTGCTCAGAGTAGTTAGAAGAATAACAGGATAATAAGAAATATGAACTGCTTCTACTCAATATAAAAACCCAGCAACTTAGGCAGGTATGAAAATGAAAATGTGTAAGTTCATAAATCACCAATAAAACAAAGTCGTTAAGGTTTTTCCTCCATATCCCACTAATTGAACGGAAAGAAAAATAAATAAAAATGAAAAGCAGACAGTAATGCAATTTTCTAAATATGCACACCAAAGCATGCCGAAATGAGAAAAAGTCTTAAAGTTGCTATTAGGCATGGAATATATAAACAGATGAGTTAGTTGTGCTAGGTGGCAGAGAAAAGACTGCCCCTTCCCCCTTGACTCCCAGCAAACCACAACTCCAACCCCTCAAATCACAACTTACCTGGGAAGGCCGGTGCCATCAATTATAAACAAAATGAATACTAAATAAAGGAACAAGTTGAATTACGTGAAGAATTGGCAAACAATAAACATTATCAACAAAGTCCCAATATTTTTAAAGAACTATTTTTTCTAGATCCCGATCATATGACTCAGTCTCAAAGCATTAACCACCTACAGTTGGGCCAAAATCAGGTCGGAAAAAAGACAATGTGGATTTAGTAAAAAGCCCATAACGTGCCCCTTGGATGAGTTAGTTGTATTTCTATTATGCTACAAAATACAAAGACGACCTAATAGAAAGAAAAAACAGACATTTAAAAAAATACGTTTTTCCAAAATCAAATCTGTGTTATGATTTTATTTGTAGTATGACTTCCACAACTCACTCTGCAATGCTCTGAGTAATAGACCAAACTCACTGGGTCAGATGGCCGCAAAAATCTACTTGAGACGCTAAGGCAGGCCAAAAAAAAAAAAAAAAATTCTATTAGTAAGAAACTACCATAGCGTGCCTTGGCATGTATTCAATCTGGGCTCTGCGAAAGATTCACGAATTCACACTGAAATCCTTCTTAAAAAATAAAAAAATCCCAACAACGTGTCAGTATGCCAGCTGGAAATATCATATAACCAACCAAGCCCTTTTCCTACCAGAAATTATCCCCTCTCTTTTGTAAGTGTGACTAAGCTTTACCTTTTGTTTGAAAACATCATAAAACTTAACTATTAGAGTGGAGTGAAAAGTAACAGAACAGCACACTCCCCAACTTCCATTTTGCTAATGGCCTAATTTCTGGACGATCTCCTGGCTAAGACCTTCACCCAAGCCGGCGGTGTTGCAACCGGCGCGGCGTGGAGCGGAGGGGCGGGGCGGGGCGGGGTGAGGGCGCGGGGCGCGGGCGCCGAGGCGGGTGGCGGGGCCCGCGCGGACCGCAGACGCGGCGGCAGAGCGGTGGCCCGCCGCGCCCCGGCCCGCGTGGAGCGCGCGGCAACGCGCCGCCCGGCCCCGGAGCAGCGGGGAGCGGGGAGCGGGGGCGGCCGAGCCTGCGACCCGGGAACGTCCTGGTCCCGACACATTCCGTGACGCGCCCGCGGGCGAAGCGCACAAAAAGCCGGGGGACACGGGCGCGGGCCCGGGGCAGCCCGGCGCCGCCCGCGAGAGAAGCGCCCGCGGCCCGGCCCACCCGGCGGGCGTCTCGGCCCCGAGTTCGGAGGCGCCGCGCGGACGCCGTGATTCAGCAGCGGCCCGGGGGGGCGGCGCGGGCCGGCGCCGAGTCCGGAAAAGGTCACCGGAGCCGCGGGCGCCGCCCGGGCCCCGCCACCCGGCCCGCGGCGCGGCGGCGGCGGCGGGGGCGCCGGGACGCGGCGGGCGCCTACCTCTCCGGCCTTTCGGGGAGCTCCGCTTGCTGCGGGCGCTGGCTCGCTCTTCCTCAATCGCAGCTGCTATCTCGGGGTTGTCTTCCCCATTGTACCAGACCAGGAGCTCCTCGCCCGGCGCGATTGGCTGCGGGGAGAGAAGAGACAAGCGCCGGGCCAATCAGAGCGGCGGTTGTTGGCGGGCGGGGCGGGGCGGGCAGGCGGGCGGCGCTCGCGGGGCGGCGCGCCGGCGGCCAGCCGGGCAGGAAGGGCTCGCGGCCGGCGGCGGGCGGGCGGGCCGCGCGGAAGGGACCCTCTGCTGGAGGGAGGACCTCACGGCCCCGCCCGCCCGCCCGCCCGGCGCCCGGCGCGGAGCCGACGCGTCCACGCGAAACTGCCCGCGGCGGCCACCTCGCACGGTCCCCTGCCTCACGCTGCCCACGCACAGGAAAAACAAAACTCGGAACCATTTTGCCCGTGAAGTCTAAGCTGAGGGCAGATTGAAAGCGGATTTAATTAAAAGTAAAGCGGGGGGAAAAGCAGGCGGCCCGGAAAGGCGAGCGCTGAGAGCGCACTCCCAGCGCGCTCGCCTCGACGCCAGGAGCGAGTCAGGCACGTGGGAAGGAGCGCGCGCGAGGGCAGGCGGGGGCGCCCGACCCTCGCTCTCCCCGGCCCCCCGCGACCACTGCCATTGCCGTCGCCACCCCCATCCCCGCGACCACTGTCCCGCCGCCACACATCCCCCCCCCCCCCCCCCCCCCCCCCCCCCCCCCCCCCCCCCCCCCCCCCCCCGGGCTACTGCCACCGCCGCGATCACGCCGGGTCCGGGCAGAATCCGCGCACAGCCCCCACCCACCCTGCCATCGGACTTCAAGTCGCCGGGATCACCTTTAGGTTCAGAAAGAAACGCCAGGAGGCCCGCACACGGCGTGCGGGTGCTGCCGCCAAAGCCCTCATTCTAACGCGGAGGAGCAGTGAGGACACATCACCAGGGTGCAGACCACCCAGAACAAGATCCTGAGGCAGAATCTCACTGAGGGAGGACTGGAGTCCTGAACAGAAGTGAAGGAAATGGCCATGGGATTCTCCTGATCATAATGTTCCGGGACTAATGTTCCAACACAAGTGAAATTCCCAATGGAATTTACTAAAGTCACTAAAACCCAGTGAATAAAAAATCCTTGAGTCCACACTGATAAACATGAATGAATGAACATGAAGTTAACAAGAAGGAAAGCTCTTCCTTAAAGAGGATGGTCCATGAAAAAGAAATTAGCAAATCATCAGGAGGCAATCAGCATGGCAGTAATTGATTATGGCATGAATCATAGATAGGGGCAAACAGGCAGGTGAAGACCTGCAGAGTAAGAGAATATATTCGTCTCAAAACATCTCTGCACAAAACACAAATTACAAAGGGAAAAAACACTGAGACAGACTGACATCAGGTGCTTGCACCAAAAAGAGCAAAGCATCATTTCTGGAGAGTTCTGTCCAAAATGCAAAACATGATTTCATCGTGCTGGAGCACAAGTGAAGCCCAAACTGGACACTCTACAAAATAACCGACCAGTTCTTCTCAGGACTGAGAGGTTACAGAAGACAAACTCCAAGGCACCGTCCAAACCAAGGCACTGTATGCAAAGTTCTGACTGGAATAAAACAGGAGTGAGGGGTGGGGGCTGCCTAACCATGCATCAGCCCTGGGATCCCGCCACTGAGCCAAGCGCGCAGAGCAGGATGCCCTCCTTCTCTGGTGTTTTCTGGGGTAGGGGGTCCCATCTAAGAAATCCATTTAGAAACACAACAGTTCCTCTTCAACACACCTTCTAGTTTAGCCCTTGAAAGTATTATGTTTCCTTCTCAATATAGTCCAAATTTCAAAATATTCTACATTCTTTAAAAGAAAAGAACAAGCCACTGTTTCCTTGGCTTGCCCAAGGATGGCTAAAACCTGCGGTTTCCTTATCTTTGAACCAAAGTATTACTCCCCTTCTCGGATCAATGATACCTAAATCAAACATCTTAAGTGGACTATAAGCTGATTGTGGATTAAAATGGTCATTACAGACACTTCTTAGCATTCTGATAAATTAGTGTTTCTATTGAAAAAACAGACTTTTTAAAAACCAACTACTTCTAGTTACAAATACAGTTTATTTCTCTAATTTTTACGTCTCCTATTTATGAATTGGTGATATATAAAATTTGAAATGTTCAGGGTATGCTGAAGTATGTAAAGTCTTCAATAAAACTGTAGTAAAAAGGAGTGAGGAAGATTTTATTTCCAATCTATTGCCAACTCAAGCATCACAGGCAGAACAGCGCGGGACATGCTGAAGTCCCCAGGTCCAGGCGACCGTGCCCGCGGCCACTCACGGCACACCCTCAGAGCTGACAGCACCAGCATCCGACTCTTCACAGGAGGGTAAGCTTCTGTTGTAAAACAAAAATTATAAAAACATGCCAGAATCTGTTTTTGCCTCCAATCTAATATGAAATTCCTTAATGACTAATGGGCTAGGGAACAGCTGGATGAAGAGTCTGACTTGTTTAGCTACTGAACAACCTTCACAATTGCTAGCGACTAAAATTATCTCCGAGCTGTGTACCCCAAATTCATATGACGTCAGCTACATATATAACACTCTTGTGAAGAGGATAATAATGTATTTTTTAAATCCGATTGTTTCTGCGTTCTACTGTTTTTTGGCTTCTGCACTGCTTAGTAAGTTTTAGGTTTTACAAGTCAAATTTCAGAAGAAAACTAGGTCCTTAAACACATACACAGAGGAAATATAAACCCACATTTTAAAAACTAAAGCTAAAGTGCAAACACCTTTTTCATATAAATGTATTTTAATATTTAAAAAGGAATAAAAGCAAATCTAAAAAACAATGGAAAGACATTAAACTCATCTAATTTTTCCTTTAGGTTTCGACAGACTTAGATAACCAACCATACTCTTCTCTTAATAGTAGTAAATATAAACTTGAGATTTTTACCAGTCCAATTACGAGGACAAGGACACTAAGAAATACTAGGTGAGAATTGCAGAAATACTCAGAATGACACGAACTGACCAACCGCATCTGGCGATCTACAATCCACCTTCCAGCGCTATCTTTAAAAAGTCACAGTTCAGACCTCAGCCTCAACTCTTAGGTTAATGGTGCACTGAGAACTCAAGCGCATACTCCTCCCCATCGGCCACTAAGGCAGAATGTAATTATCTGTATCTAGCAAACGAGGTAACTGAGGCCCAGAAAGGTGGCTGAGGCCACAGGGCTAGCCAGGATCAACCCAGGCAGGCTGGCTTCAGCATTCACTCTCCCAAGTGTTCTCTCTTGCTGCTCCATGTTCCCAGGACTCGCTGCCAGAGAGGAACACGGTTGAACCTGAAGTCTGATGAAGGACCTAAAACGTGTTCTGATACCCCTCTGGCCCTGCTCCCCCACAGAACCTCATTTCCACTACCCGAAGTCTCACCTTCATCCCCTTGCTGCTATTTTACCTCTGCCAGGTTTCTACACCTCACTGATTCAACCAGATGTAACTCACTTTAAATCAGTTTGAAAAACAGAACAAATTCCTGAATCCAATTCTGAATCCAATTTCGAGCTCCTGTTCATAGTCATACCTACCAATCAATCACGCCGCTACAATCCAACAGAAAGGAAACGGGCAAGGCGGCGGCAGGCAGATGAAATTCCCTATAGGACTGGGAGCAAGGACGTGGGTACATCTGAGACGAAAGGGAAGCCAAGTGGCTTCAGATGCCAGGAAAACACAGCGAAGGGAAGTCAAGCCCTTCCCTTCTGGGACTTGAGGGGGTCTTGCTCCCCGACCCACAGAGCCCAGCCCCTGCAGACCTAACTGCGGCTGCGAATGCGCACACGCTCACATGCTCACGGTGTTCTCAACTCCACGAAGATCATCCCCCCACACACTGTCCCTCGTCTACAGTATTTTTAATGGAAGTAAATAAAAAGAAATTTGCATGAAGCAATTGTAGCAGCAAACAGATCTACTCCCAAGAGGGACAACCATCCCCTTTAGAGCCTCAAGACTCCGCCTGCAAGAACACTGCCATGCATGACAAGAGCAGACTTGCCACCAAGAGAACATGAAAACTGGAGTGGCCAGCCTGGGCCACATTATGAAATGCAGCCACATTCCTCACTTCCTAACGCAGCTCCCCAGTGTGCCCGCTGACCTCACCACACACTCTAAAGAATGACCTTCCTCTCCTCTTCATCTCAACGAAAGTCTCCAAACACAGGTCTGGCAGAAGGGAGAAACAAGTTTTGTTTCATTTCCATTCTGAAGCAAAGTTAGGGGCTAGAAAAGCTATCCTGAGACTAAGACTGTGCCTTCGGGTAATACACCGCCGTAGCTGCTGGTTGTTCCTGCCAGCCAGGCAGCTGCCCACATGCTGTGTCTCGGGCAGCTGGGGGCTGCACGCACACACCACCTCGGCAGCTGTAAAGATGCAGTGGGTGACTACTCACCACCACCCTCACGCTCCCGCACCTTACACACGAGGGTGGCAGCGTGTATTTAAACACAGCCTTTCAAGTCGCTGACGAAGCTCTCAAGCAGAGTCCTTTCAGTCTCAGAGGCGTTACTGTCAGCCACCACTCAGAACGACAGCAGCGCAGAGTAACTCGCACAACATCAGTGAGTTCTGACCTTTCAATTCTTACCTTTAAGGTTTTATAATAAACGGCCCGGTTGATTTCCAGCGGGAATAAGTTCTGCTCTTCCCCGGAGCAAGCCCAGTTCACGTAGCGCAGCCAGTTCCCCTTGTGGGGGTCGGTGGCGTCAATGCACATCCATCCCAAGTTCGGGTAGTAGACCTTCGGGGGAGGAAACAGTGCTGTTCAAACAGGGGTGTCTTTGAAATGCCTCTAAAGACATTAAAGCCATTCTTCTTCCTTACACACAAGTAACAAGTGCCCTATAAAGCGTTTCAGGGAAACAAAATGAGTGACAGAAAAGAAAAATACAGGAAGGAAAAACTGAGATCCAAAGTGTGTGATCCTCATTAGCTACTGTCCCATTTTGGGTTTGCTGGGGAATTTCTTTCTCCTAAACTTGAAGACACATAGTATCACTCTTAATGCTCTCGAAAGGCTTTGCAAATACGGCGACAGAGAGAAACGACAACTCTATTCTCCCAAGGGTGTCAGGGGGAGACTGAGGTGGCGGCAATCTCTGGCACAGAGCGATCTCTCAATAAATAACTGTGGAATGAAAGCAAGAGGTCCTCAGACATGATAGTGCAGACACCGTCATTTAGCCAGCGCCTCCCATGTGACAGCTATGGTGCTACAAGGTGCTTCACAATTCCTCAGTTAATCATCTTCAGTGCCAGAGGGGACATTTCCACAACCCTGTAAGTACCCACAGTGAGCTTACTCAAAAATTGGTTGTTGAGCTGGCATACCGAACTGGAACACCCCTCTGAAGAGATCATTCATGTCGCATTAACTCCTTTTCAAACTTACTGTCACACGCGACCTCAGCTCACATGCCTAGACCTTGTGGAAAATTTAAACTTACCTAATTGTCAAAAATGACTTCAAATCAAAAAATTTTCAAACTAGTAAAAATGGTTTGTTTATTTTTAAGGAAAAAGCAGAAAGACATTCTCCAAACAATGCTGATCGGAAAATCAATTTTTTTAATTGCAACTTGGTCATTTTGGGGAATGGAATTTAACAGACCCTACAGGGTAAATGCACTGTACCCGGCATGAACACTGGCAGGACTTCATTCTAGTAACTGGGCACCGGCACGAGATACTCACACTATGGTTAGTACAGACTGTTTGCCTTTCGTTGCGAAACACAAACCATGACAGTTAGCTCAGGATTTTAATCCAGGCATATAGCAGAAACTAACAGACACCGAAAAGGATTACTGCGCAATGATTCACTAGCTTATGTGGAAACTTTTATTTTCTGTTAGCTATTTCCAAACTCCCAAGAATTTTTCTGACAAAACACACATTATTTCTATTACAAGAAAACAAAGATAACCAGAAGCTGTCAAAATGTATAAGGAATAGTCACAATACACTGATGCTTGAATAAAGCCATTGAGAGAAAGTATGAACTTATGATACTACTTTATCTTAAATATGAATACACACAGAAAAATCTGAAACTAAATACATAAAAATGTTAGCAATGGTTTTCTCGGAAAAGCAGGATTATCCATAGTTTTTATTTTCTTTCTTTCACTTATCTGAATTTTCTATCTCTTCTCCACTCCACTAATCTCCACTAATCTTTAAGTAAAGAAGGGATGTGGGAGGGGAGAGCAAGTCTTTTCAATGAAAACCTAAGTGTGAAAGACGGTAGCCAAGGTCTGCTGAATACTAAGCTAAACACTCACTTCCTCCTCTCTCACCTCCATCATCACCACCACCACCACCTACATACTTCTTTTTCTGAGGTATGTAGTCCTTTCATTTTGCAGAGTCCAACCTTCTAATCAGGAACTGGAATGAAAATGTGGTTTTATACAGTTCCTACCTTAGTTGGTCAAACCTCGGTTTCCGATCAGAACTAACCTCAGTGACTGACACACAGAACCTAATCTTCAAAATGAGACAGAATTTTGCACTAAAAATTACTAGGCCGCAAAAGCGCCCTAGCACCAACACACTAGGGGAATATAGACGCTGGAGAACCAACTGGATCCCTTTCCTTTCAGACAAAAGACAAAGCAAAGGCAGGTGAAACGCCCACCCTAGCTCAAACTCAACAAATGACACATATCTATTTCCAAATCTTTTTAATGACCAAGAACTATTCAGCTGACTGGACCCCAGTGAGAAATATTTCCATGTAATCAATATTCTTTGTGGATCCAATCTATTGAACAGTCCTTTTTAACAATACAAGGGTACCTGCTTATGTACTACTAGGAGCCAATGTGAAGTTAACTTTCACACAAATTTCCTATTTGGAGCGAAAGAACCAAAGAAAGAGAAGCCCCTCTACACCAAGCACTGGGCTAGATGCTTTATGTAGTATTTTCACTTACTGATATTAGAACCCTCTGAAATATTATTAAGCCCTGCTGATAAGTGAGGACCCTCAGGGAAGGTTGGCAACTTCACGAGAATACTGAAGTCACAGCCAAGAGTCAAACCCTGTCCCACATTTACTGCTCCATTGGAATAAAAGATACGCACAAAGGGAATGGGAAGGGTGTCCGACTTCTGTTCTGGAAAGGGAGGTTCCATTTCCCCTCTTTCCACACCCTCCTCCCATCCCTAACCTTCCCTAGGTTATCCTTCTACCTCTGCACTAAGCAGACTGGGATTAACTTTTTGTCAAACAGAAAGTAATCTTCATACCACCCAATTTTCATTCAATTGAATCCAGTCATTATGAATCATCAAAAAGTAATCTAAACTCAAAAGTCAGAACACACTCCAATTAAAAACACAAAATTTAAATCGACATGATACACAATAGTTTGCAAAGAACAAACCAAAATGTTCAATGTGGCACACCCCAGGCCTTGGGGGTGAAGGTTTTAACATAATCAGTTACTTATATAGGAAACGTATTAATTCAAATGTGTAAATTTAAAAAACACTCAACGCAAAGGTAGCAGCATTCCATAGCCAACTGTCCCCCTACCCTTTCCACGCACACTCGCTGGGTGACCCCAGACACCGTTTCGGTGAATTGGGACAGGTAAGTGAAGACGCCTCCCAGAGCACGCTGTGGCAGCTCCTGTGCTGAAATAAGACCTTGATTCACTCTAACCAGGCCCCAAAGTGCCAGTCTACAGTAATAAAGCCATTTCCGTTGTCTGGTCCTGAATTCCCTCTCCAACGGCATGTAACTTGGAGTTCTAACACCCTAAAGATGGGGCCCACGCTGCATTGCAGTGACCCTGCTACTTCGTCACATTGTCTGAGGTTCCTTTCATCTTTGTTTCCTCTGGGGATCTAGTCTGTTAGATTTCCAAGCTAGAATTATGATCTCTACACCATTCCCCACTTGCCTTGTCTGTTGCTAGAAGACAGATAATATCTAATTATATTTCTACTTCTTTTTTCTTTTGTAAAGATTTATTTATTTATGCATACAAAAACTGGGGTGTAGGCCAAAGGTGTGGGGCGGTGAGAGGATTCACCAGAGACAGAGTGGGGAGCAGAACAGGCAGATTGACCGAAATACACTGCTGAGGGGAGCAGCGGGCGAGGCAGGAGAGGTCAGCTGCGCCATGTGGAAAGCTCCCCAGCAGGGCATCGAACTCGTGTTGCAGCGAAGACGACAGCTCCACAGCACAGCGCTTAAACCATTGTACCACCAGGGAAGCCCTATTTCCACTTGTTATACTGACAAAGGAGTAAAGGGGAGACAAGAGGGTCCCATTTGTCCAGGATTTACCCCCATAGTAATAAGTAACTCAGAGAGTTTTCAGAAATCAATTCCAGGTTTCCCCCCATATAATATTCTAAATTTTGTTTCAAAATACAGACCATATTCGCTAACACTAGAGGAGAAAAAAAAAAGTCTAAGCAAAAATGAAGATTGGTAATCTTTTAAAAACTACTTAACTACCAAAAAAATGGGTTTTGCCTTGATGTTCAGGTTCAACTAATATTTCCTGAGCCAAAGTTACCTATATCAAATAATTTCACATACATCATCTCATTTATCGTCAGTCAAACCTGCAAGGCTCGTTACTCTCATTTAAAAGGAGAAGGGATTTAAAAAAGGATAACCTCATTTTGTTAGAAAAGCATTTCAACGAAAACACTCAACAAAAATTCTGTCTTTGTAAGGGATCTGATCAGCATTGCTGCCTAACAAGTTTACGCCCTCCCGGGTTGTTCAGCTTAGAACAACAAGCAGACCACCTGACACTCACACTGTCAAGAGCAGAGGATTCAGGGCATTTCTAGAATCACAGAAATCCCTGTGAGTTATTTCCGGGGGTCCACACAGTAAACAAACATCACGATGCCAAGTTCAGTGCTCCAGAACCTGGAACAATGCCCAGCCCATGGGAAAATCTCACCAATTGGGGTACGGTGAGTGAATAAATAAACTCCCAAAGAGAATTCTTTTGGCATCAGACCACATTCCCTATCTAAGTACAAGTTAAGCTGTTGGGAAGATTGCTTAACCTCTACACCAAAGATTAAAATGTACATAACTTTCTGACTTAACAATTATATACTTCTAGAAGTTTATCTTAAGAAGATAATCAGACAAGTCAGCAAATATGTATATACAGTGAGCTTTGTCCTCTGAAGAACTGTATAATCATGAAAAGATTAAAAGTATTTAAATGTCCACCTAGTTCAATAAATGTGGAAGAATACCACAGAGCTCCAGGAAGCTTAAGAATGATGTAAGTAAGTTTTGACACAGGTATGTCCACAACAAGCTGACAGAAAAAAGCAGGTCACAAAACTGCACACAATGTTTGTATCTGGGGATGGCTTATGTAGCAGTATGTGTAAGAGGCCTAAGAAAAAGAGGCAGAGAAGCAGCATTAAAGGAATATTCAAGATGTTCACAGATTATTTTCACTTTCTTGTTTGTAATTTTCCGTATCACTTATATTACTTTGTAATGAGCGTTTGTTACTTTTACAATTTAAAAGACTTATTAGAATGGCTAACCAGGAGTGAACCCTAACATGAACTACAGACTTCAAATGAAAATGATGTCCATGCAGGTTCAAGAACTGTCGAGAAAGTACCAGACGCTGCCAGACGGGGAAGCTGAGGGTGTTGAGGAGCAGGGAGTGTGCAGATTGCTCTGTCCTTCCTGTCCAATCTTGCTGTGAACCGAAAACTGCTCTAAACAATGTCTATTTTTTTTAAGACTAATTAAAACCATTCCTATGCACACAATTCAAAAGTTCTGTCCATGAGAAGCATCAGAGCGCCCTAGAAGCGAAGTTGAAAGGTTTTTAGCAAAAGAAGCTCTAGAACACTGCAGATGCAGGGCGTGAGTGGGGTGGTCAAGGAAAGCACACCGCAGAGCCCAGGTTTCAGCAGACCACCGCACCAGAGACAGAGCGAAGTGTGCTCTCTTTGGAGAACTTGACTGTCTCGTGCATTCACTCTGAGGATGCTCTGCTGGTTCTCTCCTGGGAGAACCAGGATAACTCTGAGAACCAAATAACTCTGCTGGTTATTTCTGATTTAATGGCATGTTTTCTGTGAAAGCTTAGAGGACTTAAGACTGTATTAGATAATCAAGGGCTCACGAAAAGCAACTGAACACTTTGTCTTAGCTTTAAGATGGCGTTCTGAGGGGCAAAAGATGGGGCTGCTAACAGAAAAGCTGGCCTTCGGGGACTTTAACAAATGGGAAGATGAGATTTTAATAAGCAGTTTCTGTTACATTAATAAGAGGCATTTGGAGGCCAAGACCAAGGCTGGAGTAGAATAACAGGAAAACGCTAAATTTAACCTGGATTTTTATTTTCTCCTCTGTAAGATAAGCACATTATAATGGATGCTTGTTGTATTTCACCATTTACGTCCACAAATAAAAGGCATATCCTTTCTATTAGGAACTCAGAATGACGTCCAGATTTTAACTGCAGGAAGGACAAACCAGCCTTCACGAGAAGTAAATCTTTAAACCAAACTCAGGAAAACTGGCTCTGTCCTAAGGACTCACAAACCCGGGCGGCCAGCAAGTGCAGGAAGCTCGGAGGGAGCTCCACCGCGCCATGGAAGCCGCATCCCCGACACACCCCGGCCCCCCACTACCAAGCTGCTGTGGATCCACACTGCGCGAGAGCCTCAGTGCAAATGAAGCCTCATTTACAAAAGACACTATTAATGATTTACACACTATGCCCGCCCACCTGACAGTGCTGGGTGAAATAGGTACCATAAACTTGGTTTTAATGGAGGCATTTCCTGGTTCCCTGACATTATCCTCACGAAGAATGGGGCTATCTTGGGAGCGCACATTTGCTCGTTTCCCTTGGGAAACTCCTAAAATTAAGAACATGGTTTATTTTGGAGCATAATTTTGCGGTCAAGACATTTTTAATCACTCAGACATTATCTCGCGTTAATTACTATCATTTTTTGGTTGGGCAGTTTTCCTACAAATACAGCACTCTTTTACCTCAAAAGTGGTGGAACAGCACAGAGTGTAATTATTCTTGTGGCAAGTCCTGCTTTTTAAGGCCCCTTGGGTAAAGTGTCACTAGGTTTATTATAAGAAAGAAAATCAAAGTGACTGGGACTCGGAATTTTCAAGTTAAGAAACACTGTTTATGGTATGAGAAAAACAGCAACATACTTGGAACCTTCCAACGCCACGGCACTCTTGATGGAAAAGTGTCCCGGCACTTACGAGGCATATTTTACTTCTTGGCTTTCATATCTTTGTGTGTGAAAAACACATGTGATTCGATATAGGACGACCAAAGGGAACACTGTTCCTCACCACCCCGCACCCCACGGCACCGGTGCCCACAGGACACGCAGCTTCGCCGGGCACCAAACTCAGCCGGGCTCAAGAGAAACGCGGGCTCCGCGTGGGGCTGCCAGGAAACAGCAGCATATCTGAGCTTCAGCGCTCTGGCGATGGGCTGTTTTTTATTCTCCCCTCTTTTAAATGAAGGCTTCAGGGCCCAGGGTGTAAGAGGGTGTCCTGCCCAGTCTCGAGCTCAGCGCGGGATCTGGAGCCCGACGAGCCCACGGGAACACCTGCAGCAGCCTCACTGTCGGGGGGGAGGCCTGGGCTCCCCTGGAGCCGAGGCCCACACCCCTCTGAAGTGTGGGCCCCACAGGGAGGAGCAGGGCCCCTCTGCTCTTGACCCCGTTGCTTCCGAAAGCAGCGAGTCAACGCTCTGCTCCGTCTACAGGGCGCTGTGAGAACACAGGACAAACAGCATAAACGCCTCTCAAGAAGGTCAAGGAACTAGACGCACGTGCCAGGCACTCAGTACATCCAACTCGGAATATTCCAGCAGCAGAGATTACCTCCTAAAACACAGAGAAGACCCTAGCAGAGTTTTACTGGCAGCCTCCTTGGAGCGCCTTCGTCGTCCTCCCGGACCTGTGACTGACAGAACTTCACACAGGAAGTCAAATCTGGCTGCGGTGCAAAACACCCCAAATAAGGTGACACAAAAAGTGGACGTGACATTTATTGTTGAGGAAGCCAAGCAGTTTCAAAACACAAATGTAAACAGCAGTCTGTATCCAAGGAAGCAAATTTTCTCTTTAATAAAAACAAACAAACTTGATTTTAAAGCACATAGTAAGGTGATTGCTTTAATTTCAAAATGTCAAATCCTGAGAAGAGGATGGTATCTTTAAAGGAAGCACCAAACTCTGATAAACCAAGACTGGAATTCTTTCTTACCTCCCACATGTACACATTACTCTTCACCTGAGATCGCTTTTTCTTATCACCAACAAATGGCCCAAACTTTTTGCCTTTTAAAATTGGTTTGGTGGCCCAGACACCTAGAAAATAAAAACCAATATTTTTATGATATAGACTGGCTACTTTAAAGACTGACAGCATTAAAAGCAATTCAGCTCCACACAAAAGTTAAAAGGCCAGACTGCCTAAAAGCAAGAAGTCAACTGAGCTCAAGTGAAGTTAAATCAAATCCTCAAGATTTTAGCTTTCTTGTTTACATTCTTCTGTATTTTCCAAGTAACTTGCAAAGAACCTATATGGCTTTACAAGGAGCAAAGAATGTTGTCTGCTTGTATGTTTTACATTTTTACATATAAAACTGCCCAGATGAAACCATCAAAAATACTTGAAGAATAACACAATCATCAATTAACGAGAAACAAAGTCAGGATGCACTGAAACCATCAGTAACTGTGGAACTCCTTTTTCGACTTTTCCAATTCGAAGTTGTCTCCCAGGAACATGCGGTTGCCTTCGCAAAAGAAGTCAAGTTTTATAAGTAAATGCTCTTGAAGTCTGGCCAAAGTGCAGAGCCCTTTCCTCTCTCGCTGAGTTTCCTGCAAACGTAGCTGCTGGATCAACTCACTTTTTAGAGTTTCAAACAGCCCAGAGTTACGCTGCTCTGTGGTTTTCTCAGGGGAATCTCTACTTCCGCTGCCCAAACCACAGAGATGAGGCGCCGTGGGGAAAACGCCAGCAGCCAGCGCCCAGCGTGACTCCCACTGACACCACTGGGGACAGGCTACCTCATCTCTTGGCCTCGGTCTCCTCATGAACAGTGGGTGGCGGCTAGGCCAGTGCTATCCAGGAAGGATGCTCAACCAATTTTCTGTAAGTTTGCTAAGAATCCCATTTGATGCCACAGCTAAGATCCAATTTGTTGAGCTATAAAACCAACCACTTTCATGTGAGTGCAATAGAAATGCTCAAATTACTCCACGCATCATTTTTCAATGAGAATTAGAAAATGCATCTATTAAAAACTTAGTCATGCATATATGCACATAAACTGCAGTATCAGAAATACGTCTTTAAAAACAGGAAGTAATCCAAGACTGGCCAAATGTGCGTCACTTACTCCCGGCACCTCTGTGTAGCGATCAGAACACCAACACCCGGCCAGGCTGGTGTTCCCTGAGAGAGCCCAGCAGCCCCATTCGGAACCACTTGGCCACGTCTCTCGCTCGGCCCCTACCTAGGTCCAAAAATCGTCAGCAGTTTGAGACACAGGACAAGTAAGAATGAAGGCGCTCACAGTCGGTGGGAGGGGCAGATGAGAAAACAATTGTACATAAATAAATACAGTAGCAAACCACACTTTAAGTCACAGTGCAATCAGGGGGGAGAGAGCGAGCCACCGCCAGGGACGCAGACAGGGGTGCTCAGGCTGAGTCATGAAGGGGGGTGTGTGTTTCTGTTTTGGACCTGATTTCACTTTATCATCAAGTCCACCCTGGAGTCTTGACTGGAGAACACATAAACACCACATCTTCGAGGCAAAGCGTCCATGTGGCTTTGACAGAGCCTCCCTCCCACCCTCCCTCCAGGGCCCCGGGGCGGCCTGCTCAGCCTGCTCCCCCTTCCCGTCTCCCTCTGCGATCCCTGTACTCACCGATCCGAGTCTTGTCAACAGCTGATGGGTAAAGCCTCACTTCCTCCGGAAGTCCTCGCAGCACATGTTCGGGCACCTCGGCCAGAGTTTCGGGGGCTGCCACAGGCTCGGGGGCGTTCTGCAAGTGAAGACACAGGAGAGCCATCACACGAGGAAGAGAACCCCGTTAATGTAATTTTTGTTTTCTGGTCCAATAAGTAAATATGCAAAAATACAACTGAAACCTGGAGCTGGCAAGCCACGCCAGGAGGATGAGGTCAAGCATTTCAGAGGTCGCTTTGATGTTTGTTTGTGAGTCTCTAAAAGAAACCGCTATGTCCTTCAAGCATGTCTGTGTTAATCTATTTTGTTCCAGCCACCTGCAGCCATTCGCAAACTATGTAAATCTCTGGCACCCATATTGCTTTAAACCCCCAAGGAGTCTGGCAGCAACACACAATGTAAATTCGCTTTTAAGTCAAAGGCTACCAAAAACATTAGAACATTTAAAAAGTAGGGATCAATATTCCTACTTCCATGAATACTTGGGGCGCACACTGTGAAGGTGATGCCAGCCAGCCCCACACAAGCTTTCACCCCTCCACTGACAGCACTCCCTGGACAGGAGCTTGAATTCTAACCAAGGACAGTACCGTTCATCCTGGGCCTTCATGGAAGTGCCACCTTCCCAGGAAGCAGAAATACATCACTGCGGCCCAGCCCAGTCTCCACAACATCACAAAGTCACTAACAGAGACTTTCCCACAATTACTGAGCAAAATGTATGCCTAGGTTCATCACTATCTTCAGAAATAAGATTCTATCAGACATGCGTGTAAGGTAACAGGAGGAGGACACTGGAGTCCACAAGTAAAACAGGATTATTATTTTAAAAATAACTTTCAAATCAAAGCAAAACCAACTGCATCTTCAGTGGCCCACCTCGCCCCACAGTAGGAAGAGCATGTCACAGCCCGTGGAGAGTGACGGGCTCGGCAGCACGGGAGTGTGTTTTATTTCACTGTAACAGGAAACATGTCCCAAGGACTTTCAAAGAAACCAACAAAAGCATAAAGCAAGCCCCAAGCTGAAAAGATTAATTTTCCCCACAACAATGAAGCTCTTGTAGTTTTTAAGAACATTCTGTGCCAAGAAAAGAATATCATTCCAAATTTGTGTGCTGCCCATATTTCAGTTTTTCTTTATGTCAACAGACTGCTTTAAGAGGAACAAGTCCCGTAGCAGGAAGCAAGTCAGTATGAAGGTCCGCCTCTGGTCGCTTTGGGTTGGGATCGCAAAAGCGGGCAACCAGAGACAGGGCGGCCTGCCTGGCACAGGGGACGCAGAAGCACCGCTGCCTCCAACCCATCTGATGGCCTCGGTACCAACAATCTCACCAGGCTCAAGTGAAATGCCGTCCCCAGCATGGGACTATGAAAACCACCCAGGGAAAAGCCTCATTGTATTTTTAGTTAGCTTAAGTACAAATACAAATTAGCACACAAATGTCTCATTTTTCAATATGGTATCCTGGGTCTCCCTAGTGGCCTAAGAGTTAAGTCTCAGCATTATCACCACTAAGGCCTCAGTTCGATCCCCGGCCAGGGAACTCCCCACATGGCACAGCAGACCTCTTCTGTCGCGCCCACTGCTCCCCTCAGCAGCGTATTTCAGTAGATCTGCCTGTTCTGCTCCCCACTTTGTCTCCGGTGAATACTCCCACCCCTGCAACGCCTCTGGCCTACACCCCAGTTCTTCTGTGCAAAACAGATAAATCTTTAAAAAATAAATAAATATGGTATCCTCATTTAAAAATTTTAATCTGTAAGCTGTATTTTTGGGAACATGAATGCATTTTTCTTCAAAGCAGAGTATGGCAGTTGGGATCGCAGGCTCCACGACAATTATTTTAGAACACCAGTAAGTTAAGCGCCAGTAACTGGTACTAACCAGGGCTGAGTGCTAGCACACGGTGGCTTTCCCCTCTGTCCTCAGAGGCTACAGTAAGGCAAAGATTGAAAAGGATCTGGGATCACCTTAACCTGCCCAGAGCTTTGAAGAGGGGAGTCAGCTAACCAGCCCTAACACTGGAAGGTGCCATGAGTGCAACACTAGGGTTGAGTGTGTACGATAACCCCCTCAACAGGCACAGTGCAGACCGCCTCACAGGCCCAACAGAGTTTATTCCAAATAGCCCAGACGTGGGGACTGTCAGCACCTGCTCCCAGGTCGCCCCCTCAAGGCCCCACGTCTTCCCCCCCCGCCACACACACACGGAAGCTGATGCTTCAGGAAGTTGTCTAGGTTGCTTGTGGCCAATACTGGGCTCTCCATCTGAAACCAGGTCCCATTTGATCCGGTGTTGATTGATAAGATTCTGCTGTCTAAGGCCTGAACCTAATGTAATACATGACAACTATATTTGATAACACTGAATTATATCACTGAAATTTGCTCAGAGCAGAACCTAAATGTTCTTCACACATACACACCCAGATCTGTATGTGAAGTGTTCGGTAGTAGTAAACTAGATGGAGGGAATCCTTTACTCCCGGCCCCCCCCACCCTCCGCCACACACACACCACACTTCAAATACCTTACAATTTTATTTGTCAGTTATACCTCAATAAAGCTGAAGAAAAGAGAAAAAAGATTCTGCAGGAAGAGTGAACCCTCTCGCCACCACACGCCTCTGGCCTGTACCCCAGCTTGAATGCATAAATAAATAAATAAACCTAAAAAAAATAATCTGAGCAGCTCTGCCAGGCAGCCTCTGTGCTTCCGGGAAAATGTGAGCAGGAGCTGCTCCAAGGCAGGACCGATCATCCCCATAGGAAACACGGAAGCTGAGCAAAAGCTGGAGAGACCACGCGTGTTTAAATGTCAGAAACACCGTGAGTATAAAGGTCCTGGGCAGAGCTGCCACAGGGTAAGAAGTAAGGAAAATTCCCGTGCGTTCTCCAGAGAAGCCACTATTCGGGCTCCTTAACCCAGCATCTCTGAAAGCCCTTTCTGTTTATTTTAGGATCTTTCACACCATGGGGGGTGGGGGGGCTCAGCTCAAGCCCCAGGAAGCTATCCAGATGCAGACACAGGCGGCTAGGACCTTCCCTTGACCTCTTGGGCTGCTGGAAACTGCCCAGAATATTTTAGAAGATCAGTGATTGGAGAAGCAGCTGAGGGCGGCCCCTGGGAGGTGTACCCAGCAGAAGCCCCTCCCTCCCCCTCCTTGCTCCTGCGCAGCTCGGGTCACAACTGAGAACAACTGTCAGCATCCTGCTGGGTTCAGGAGCCCCCTGGAATGCAGACAGGGGACATCCATCTTGCCAATGCTTCCTCCCAGCTTAGCAAGAGGCGCGAGATGCTTATTCTCACCTAAATACTAGAATGAATAAGTGATTCCCAAAAGCTAACATACACCTTTTTTCCAAATAGGAATAAAAATATAACAGGGTCATCTATCAGAAAGTACTTTCTACCTGTGTGCCTGAATTTCTTGAATCTGAGGCTGGTATTCTTCTGGGTCAACATGAGAAGCCTTTTTTAGAAAATGGGATAAACTCTCTATGCCTGGCAACCAATTTACAAGTAAACCTGTGGGACAAAAGACCTCTGAAGAGAAAGTTTCTCCTATCACCCACAAACGGGACTTGCGTTTCTATGCATCCTGACACTGCTTCTGGCCTTCTGGCTAAGATCAAGTGCACCTGGACCCTGACAGAACCAGATGCAACGCCACTCCACAGAGGTCACCTTGGCTCTTGTACTCGAAAATCACCCCGGTCCCCAGTGAGTTCGGTCTGAAAGAAACCGCAACACCTCCTCAATTTACTCTAGTATTCCTGAGCGTCTACTGTGGGCCAGGCAACGTTTTCAGGATCTCATCTGCCTTCACAGCACGTCCCTTCAGTGAGGAAGACAGACAAAATCAAAGATTACAATGCCAGGTAGTTCCTGATGTGCAGGGGGGAAGTCAAGCACAAGAGGGGACGCAGTGTGGAGACAGGGCAGGGCGCTTTTTAGACAGAGCGTTCTGACAGAGGAGGGGCCCCAGGGCCAAGCGGCTGGGAAGGCCGGACCTGAGTTAGGGACAAGCCTGATCGGCTCAGAGAACAGCCAGACCAGAGACTGAAGTGCCCAAGCAGAGCAGGTGAGGTAAGAGCACCTGGAGCTACGGGAGGGGTGCACAGGGGCAAGGCCTGTGAGAACAGCGCCACCCTTCACTGATCTGCACGGAAGTGCAGTAAAAAGGTGACCGCCCAGATGCCAGACCCCGAGCTCCAGGCAGGAAGTTGGCTTCTCCTTCCAAAGTCCCCTCTGCCCGCCCCCGCCCTGTTGTCCCAGAATGTTCTACCATGGCTCACTGTGATGAGCACCAAACAAGTGACAAGGACGTGCATACTTTCCTATTACGCAGGAAACAAAATTATCTTTACTTCACTACTTAACAGAGCACAGTCTCCAAAAAGGTATCAACAAACTGATAAGAGCATGTATCCAGTTGAAGTTAATTTAATAAATGGCTCAGGTATTAACTATTAATTATTAATTCAATGCCTCCAACTTCCTACCTCAAATTCAAAGAAAGTCAGCATCCCCTCCCCTCCCCAGTCCAAGGCCACAGCCTCTCTCCTTCATTCAGTCCATCATTCAGTCATCAACAAACACCTCTCAGTGCCTGGCCCCGGGCTGACACTGAGAGAGCTAAAGACAAAGGTTAATGACACTGATCCAGGACCCTCCTCAAGACTCACTGGCTAGAGGAACTGCTCCTTCCTGTTTCCTAACACAAGCACCTGAGAGATCTTGTCATTCTCCAGTTCTCACCTTGCAGAGGTACTTCAAGATCCTTCTACGGCTCTCCCCTCAGGATGGCCTTCCCATGCTGGATGGGACGGGGAGCTCGGGGATATAAACATTTACTCCTTCCCGTGGGGCAAGGTCTTCCCTTAACTGCCTCCCTGAACCCTCACCATGACGGAGCCAAGGCAGCGCCAGGCTTCTCTGCAAACTCTTCCAGCTCTTTCCATGCACCACCTCATCCAGTCTCTAGCCCTCTAGTTGCAGAGACTTTCATGACCCCCATTGCACAGAGGAAACTGAAACCCGCCCACAGTCACGGCTAGTAAGCAGCAGCTCCAGATTCAAACCCAGAGATCGGACTTCAGGGTCTGGAAGCCTTAGCGTCGCGCTGCAAGGAATCTCCCCAGGCTGCGCTGCAGCAGAGGATGGTGCCAAGAGAAAGGCCAGACTTCGGACTCCAGAGTCCACACGTCAACTGCTAAACCCAAGGCCCGCTCTGTGGTCTGGGGACACCTGTGATGACCCTTTTGGGGGATTCCCAAAGTCAGATTATTTCTGTAGTAAGAGGTAAACTGCCCTTTTCACTCTCCCGTGTGAAGAGGGGATTTTATTAAAACTGCTACTTCATGTAGAACTCAAATTGCGATTTAAGTGCCACCATTATTCAACATATTAATTTCCTAAACTATACAGTCTTTAATTAAGACTGAAGTCATAACAAATGGTAATCACTTTACTGGGAGTCTCTTTTTTCTTTAAAAGCCTGAGAATAAATTTGTACTTATATATCTATTAAAAAATAATTCTACACTAATAATATGTCAAATTAGCAAAGTGGTTTCAGTTGTTTACACCATGAATATTTTTAGGATGGGGAAGGGGAGAATAGCTAAAATGAAGGGTAGAAAGCCATACCAGGACTTCACCACATCTTTAAAAGTACATTCAGAGCACATTTATCTAGATGATCAGATGGTATTCCCCTAAAATCTTCCAGAAAGTGAATAAACTATCGACGCCAGGGGCAACATGGGCAGATCCCGAAGGCAGGATGGAACCAAAAGCAGACAGTCACGAGAGCGTGCAGTGGCGCCCCGCACAGGAAGCCCATCCGCAAGTTCAGGGACCAGCGGCCTCTGCGGCCGGGCGGGAGAGGCCGAGCTGCAAAGCGGTAAGGAGGGACTGTTCAGGGAGAAGGCAACACCCCACATCTTGAGAGTAGAGGCCGGCCCATAAGTCCAACTCAGGACTACCCACCTGTAATGAATAATTGTGCTGCACGTAATTTAAGCCTCAACTTCGATTTTTGTATGTAAAATAAATAAACCCTACATTCTCCCCTTTAAATCATGTTAAAATGAAACCATAAAGCTTCTAGAAAACAAAACATCAATATCACACCAAAAAATAACTTTTTGCCACCAACTCAAACACTGTAACCTTGTAACGCTCTCCCATCTCCCTGGGCAAAGGGGCATCTGGTCAATCAGAACCCCCAGAGAGCAGACAACACCGAGGCTGCTCCAGGACACTGCACCTCTCCCTCTTCAGTACCTAGTTTTTTAAGTATTGAAATTCCTAGTAGAGAATGACGGCGAGGGGGAAGGATAAAAAAGATTAGATTCATTATATTAGATTCAATATCAAGAACTCTACAGTATATTCACACTACAATACATATTAATGTTATAACAGACCAATAAAAATCGCCAGAGTAATTGAATATTATCTAAAGTTCTATGAACAATTCTTCCTTACTTAGACTTGCAAAGACTCTCAGCTACTATTCTTGGGGCAAATAATGGGGAGAAAACTCAGACAAGCTTCAGTTGACTAAAACAGCATTAAACCACAATTGGATAGGAAGTGAGTATGACGGCAAGACAGCTGGGGACACAGCAATCATATACACCGTCCCTAGAAAACAACAGACAATTCTGAACTGCACAAAAAAGTGTATCCTCTTTCAAAAGCTGCCAGGTTCATTAAGTCGTCTAGCAGGGCCTCCCGGGTGGCACAACGAGTTAAGTGTCAGCACTACAAGGCTGTCCGCAGCCACTGCAGCACGAGTTCGATCCCTGGCCAGGGAGCTTCCCACATGGAGCAGCAGACCTTTCCTGTCTCACCCACTGCTTCCTTCAGCAGTGTATTCCAGTCAATCTGCCTGTTCTGCTTCCCATTCTCTCTGGTGAATCTTCTCACCCTCCCCCACTTCTGCCCTATGCCCAGCTCTTGTATGCATAAATAAATAAATCTTTAAAAAAAAAAGTCATCTAACAAATGTAACTGGTGATAATCTGAATAATGAACACACACAGTGCCACACTCTAGCGCCCTTCCAATCCAGTATCTACAGCACTGAAAGAGTGATAGTCTGAAAAACAGAAATCAGATGATGTTACTTTTAGTGGTTTATTATCCCACTGCACTCAGGATAAAACGTAAGCTTTTTCCCGTGGCCCTAAGGCCGTATAAATCTGGCCCTCACCTCCCACACGGACTTCAACTCGTCCCAGAGTCCCTGATGCTGGCCAAGCCCAGGTCCTGCTGTGCTCTCTCCTTCTTGAGCGGGCAAACTCATCCCATCTCAGGGCCTTTGCACTCACTGTTTGTTCACTTAGCCTAGAATTTTCTGCCCCAGATCCTCACATATCTGGTTCCTAGCTATTAACTGGGTTTCCAGTCTCTACAGTATCTCTTCAGAACAGCCTCCTCTGCCCTGTCGCCCAGGGACCTCTGCCCACGTGCCCAGGGCCACGCTCTCTCCCGGTACCTTGTCTCTGTCTTCACAGCACACACTTCATTACCCCAAGCCACCTTGTCTGTCTGCCTGCTTTTTAACCATCCCTCCGGGAGCACGAAGTTACAGAGCAGAGCCCTTGCTGGTCTAGGTCACTGCAGAACCCACACCCCCCGGACGCAGCCCAGACAGGGTGACGAGGGGCTGAACGTGCAGAACAGCGAAGACAACGCCACTAGGATGGCTTACCCCAACCTCGGGGGGTTTGCAGCAAGTGAGTCAAAGCTTCTTTTTTTACTTTATTATATAAAACAGTAAGAATTTTTAAATGTTAGTAACAATTAGAGTTATTCCAAGATTCTTTTAAAAAACCCAGGTGTGATCAATAGATTAGTAATTGAGGCACTTGTTTTAAATCAGTAAGACTGAAACGCAGACAAGGCTACAGGACAACTACGCCTCATGAAGGGGGAACAGACACGCGGGCTGTGGGCACCGGCGCAGCTCTCCCTGCCCCGTCCTCTGACAGCGCTGCAGGACTGCTCTGCTCCCGAGCCCGAGTTTGACGTGAGATGTGGCCGCAGAACTAACTGGACAGAACTGTGAGTAGAAGTGATGAGCTGGGACAGTCGCCATCATCCTTGGCTCCTGAGGCCCTAACGAGAGCGGACCCACGCTGGCCGTGCAGCAGGAGGGAGCAGCACAGAGCTGCACGTGAGGCCCTGCAGTCCCGGAGTCGCCTGCCCACCTGCCTGCACAGCACGACCCAGCGAGTCCCGACTGAGGGAGCAGCGCCTCACGGTGACCAGGAACCGAGCTGTGGACACTGACGGCTGGTGTGACTCGAAGTCCAAGGCTCACTGCTCAAATGATCCCAGGCAGGCCAAGGCCTCTCTGGGCCTCAACGTCTCGTCCACAAAACGAAGCTGCGGTACCTACACTTCCCAGAGTGGCTACCAGAGAGAGGCGTGACAGCAGGCCCCCGGCCCCCAGCGGAGCGGCGGGCATGCTGAGCCAGCAGGCAGCAGAGGACGCGGCACTCCGCGCCGGCTCTGACAGCCGCCTGGGAGACTCACTCACAGGCCCCGCTCGCCGGGGTGCTCTAGGAAGTAAAGCAAGGCACACTACTCAGGGAAACGGTCCCTCATACAGCTCTGAATTTCCCAAGGTAAGTACAGGAAAAGAGTAGAACACGTCAAAGTTAAACGCTGGGATGCGTGTGGTGTGTTAACAAAGCAAGTAAAGAGTTCCTACCTATGGCCTGAAAACGGAGTGAAGGAGGAGGCCGTTTCCTCCCGGGCCTGCCTGCCAGGCCTGGGCTCAGGGGGGAGGGACAGGCTCACTGGCAGAGCAAGCGGGCTCTGAACAGGGAAGGCGGGCGGGATCAGGGCCGGGTCAGCGCTGAGTGAAGAACAAAGCAGAAGACAAAGAACGTGTGGGCCTGGGGTCTCGTGCAGCCCAAGCTGGGCCGGAGGGACAGCAGGAACCTGAACACGCTGACAGGTGGAGCAGCTCAGAACACATGCCAACCCAGTGCTCAAAGACTCGCTTCTTCTAACGGACTCACTTGTCAACAGTGAGGTATGCTCACCCCCCGGCTCCTGCAGGCCCTAAGGACTTCACCTGCCCAACACAGACGAGTAAATGATTCCCAGCTACCGCTGTCTTAGAGGCCACACCCACCACGAGCCACAGGTCTGACAGCTGAAATTCATCACTACAGGATGATCAGTCCCCAGGGGGAATAATTTAGTCCCAAATCACCAGCAAGACTCAAATTAAAAGTCAATCTGATTCAAGTGAAAACATTTTTAATATCTGAATTTTTGCATAATTTTTCACTGACTGACAATGAGAGGAATAAATACAAGGGGAAAATACAAAATGTCCTGAAACAAGTCTTAGTTTTTAAAACCTACTAAGTTCATCATTAAAGAACACTCAATAGATTTTGTGCCATGACTTAATAATCAGATCTATCACGTAACTAATACTCCCCAAATAATGAAAACATAACTAAAGATACTAAAATCTTGACTCATAAAACGTGGACAGTTTTTATAATCCAAATAAAAGTTTCATTACTACCAGACCATTTAAATTACATCCAAGTCCGAAACACGCTAGCCATAGGGGCAGGGGAGAACCCTCAAACAGACACTCGGCATCTGGCATCAAAGGCAGTCCTCTGCAGAGCTGGTATTCAAACTTATCAAAAGCAACATGAAATTGTAAAAGAGCCAAAAACGAAATGGTTATAGCTGCAACTCTCTTGAGTGCCAGGTGGGCTTTTTGTTAATCACGAATGCATCTGACGTTAAGTCGAATATTGAAGCCAAGTGTCCAACTGGTCTATAAGTACATTAAAGATAAAATATGGCTCTCTTACTGTGGTGTGAGAATTAAAGCATTATTAAGCATAAGGTTCAAGTTGTAATCACCTGAAAGAAATGACGGCTAAACTGTGAGGCAATGAAAGCAAGGTCAATATTTAGATTCCGCTTTGGAAATATTCAAGAACGCTCGAGCCCAGAACCAAGACTGCTCTACAACAGTTCCTTGTTGGAGAAGCCAAAGTGCCTCTGGTTGACCAGGTTCACAGTAAGAATCATCTTAAAAGAGGAAAATGAAAGCGATGGCATCTGTGTGCACATGACTTCCATGAGCAATGACTGTGAAAATCCACTCTGTCCTCTTTTCCCTCCCCCATCGCACCATTTCAACAATAATTTGCCTTCAAAAGCATGTCAATAAATCTGCAAATTTTAAAAATAATGGAAACCACGTGCCCCATGTGCTCGCCAGATTCTGTTTTTATGAGGCTTGGTCCCCTGCATTAAAATAAACCTATTTTTGATAAAGTAATGAAAAGAAATCAAAAGAATCCACTCTAAAAATCTCACATCTCTTAATCCAACATGGGACTGGATTTATTAAATCTGGTCACCTAATGAAGTTGGACTTATGATGATCAAGTTCGAAGCACCTGTAAATGATAAAAAAAAAAAAAAGGTGTTCGAAGTTTCAGTGGCTGAGGAGTATAAAACATTTTCAAGTCTGATAGATTTAAGCTAAGCCCTTAAAACTACAAACTTGACATTTTTAAGGTCTACCCTTCATATTTTTAAAAAAATATGTTTATGAAGATTTCAAAAGAGAGTATTTCTGATTCCGATATATTTCTCTAACTGCAAGTGAAATGATATTAAGACTAGGAATCCCACTTCAAAGTATAGTGGGCCCAGCATAATTGGTTCTATTTACCAGAATGCCCTCGTAGCTGCAGAAAGAGCCACAGCAGAATTTTAATCTCCAAGTAATCTCACGCTCCTTTAAAAAGGAACACAGCTTCCATTTCAATTCCTGCCCTCTTTTTATTCTTTGAACAGGTTCTTCAAGGAGAAAATGTTTAAAGTTCCCCAATTGATCAGGAAAAGCTCAAAAAATAACTTTCAGTCTTCCCTGTTCAATCAATGGGTAGTTACAAAATAAGAAGTATCCAAAATAAAAGTCTACTACGCTTCAAAAAAAGCCACAAAAATTGAACATGATAGCATGGCAGAAGAAAAGTAAAAAAAGGAAGTCTGAACTGAGGCCTCTAGAACGGCGGCCTCTCCCCAGGGCTCCACAGAAACACCCGCCCACGCCACACAATGCCCTGCTGCTCCACCGACACACCGAGACACACTGGGAAAGCAGGGAAATAATCAATGGGAGTATTAAGAAACAGAAAGGAAAACCTGGAGAAATGAATGTGTGTGTTTCTAGCTTTTCAAAATCAAGAACTGGTCTAACATCTAAGTAATGTATTTGTATAAATTCTTATTTTTAAACTCACCTGATTCATTTTCAATTCCTGTTGTGTTCTGAAAAGATACACACAACAAAGAAACTTCTTTGATTACATGAGCCCTAAAAAGAAAAACAGACAATTGTAATATGTACCTGCCTACAAATTGACAGTGATTTAAAACCACATACAGAACTGCAGAGTTTGTTCAAAGGGCCATTTATAAAGCAACTCCGTGCCCGGTCAGCGGCCATCTACGCTGAGAGGTTATGTCGCAGATTTATTATCCACCATAAGATGGATTTCTATTAATCTTTACTGGGGTTTCACTGTATGCCACAATAGTAAGCAGACATGTTAGAATGACATCAAATTTTTGCTTTGGAATTGTGTCATTCCTAAGAAATAAATCAGCTTTGTAAACAGAAACAGAAAGCGTTGTTGAGTAACTTCTTATGCAATGGCAAAGTCCTTTTATTTATATCAATACTGTGTTAAATGCAAACACAGTCAAGACCCCTTAACAGTATTTTGTTTTGCAAGTCCCTGAAGATGGATTTACTAACATTTCCATGGGGAGTTGTCTTTGAAGAACAGACCAAGAATCTCACCATAAAATGCAAATATTTTAAGTTATTTGGAAAGGACTGCAATTATTCCTTTAAAATTTTGGTTCAATATACTCATAGTGTAGTAAAACAGCAAGAAGACCAAATCATTTCTTATAAATGCATATGACAGACTTGCTTCTAAGTAACAGTCTGAAGATGAGCCTTTCTGCAATGCACGTCTCGGAGTCACAGGAAGTCGTTAGAAACACTGGAAGCTGAGGCCGCTTTAGGTGGCGCACCTGCTGTGACCCGGGAACTGTCCCCAGCACGTACACCCACACCCCCCCATTACGTGTAATTCTGTCTTCATGAACTTGCTTATATTTCTCTTTCCTAGACCGGTAAGACTGCAATCATGTTGTAACTTCATGTTCTGTTAATAAACCAAGGAACTAATTTAATGGCATTCTGCACACTAAAGTATGCCGCCTGCCCATTACCATAAAGAACAGTGCTCTGACATTTTTATCTCCCCTCCCCGCCCACTGTTCCTTAGTTGGTTGTTTTGGGGGTTTTTTGTTTGTTTGTTTTTTGTTTTTTCTTGAGCTATTCAACCACACTCACCTGGCCATCCTTAACAATCAAAGGCACTTTAGTAAAGTTAGGGCCTGGTCATCCAAATGGATCTTTAGTCACAACTGGCAGTGAGAATATGCGTTCCTTAACGTGCCTCTTGTAGAAAACTGGGCGCCGGCAAACCAGCACCAACTCAGCCAATACAATTCAGGTGACCCAAGGCTAAGCTGTACGTTCACTCATTTACATCTTAACATGGAGCAGCTCCCTGGGGTGTAGGTAACCTGTGCTTCCTTAGTGGCCCCTCCAGGCAGCCTCATTGACCCTCTTCCAGAGACTGGCGATGGCTGTGAAGTTACAAATGCGCGGTGTCCAGGCAAAGAGAGAGACTCAGCGCAGTGTTTCTCCAGGGTGGAGGGCACTGCAGTGGGGCTGGCCGACTCCTCCAGTGCACACTGGCCCTCCGTCAAGGCCACCTGGCACTGCCCTGTGCAACCAACGCCAGTGTGCCTCCCACCATTCTGACAACCAAAAACACCCCTACACATGCCCAACTCCCTCCCAGGCGAGAACCTCTGAACTGTAGCAATTATGTGATTTGCTGCAATACGGTCATGGATTTTATGGTAACTGAAAGCTGTTTTGGGAGTGACTTCCTCAGGATTTCTCCAGCACTGTGTGCCGCCCCAGCCCCCACCTCCACGAGCATCATATTCCATGTCGACAGCCCTGTTTTTACACACACTCAACCAAGAGAATTCTCGAAGCACAAGTCTCATCACATGAGAACCTGATCTAGCAAGCCTATCAGTAGAATGGCAGAGAGGAAATTTTCTGCACCTCTTACCGAAACGTAACAATTGTCAAAAAAATGTTAATAGTAAACAATTAAGTGCCTCTGATTTTCCAGTGATAAATAACGAAAATCTTAAAAACCCCAGCACTCGTCTGAAGCTGACTGATGCCTTCGTTTCTCTGTCGGATTCCGACACAGAACGAAACCTCCCTTTGGATGTCCACAACACAGCCCTCAGACCCCACCTGTTGACGTTTCTCAGGTAACGTACATTACGCCGGCACACAGATTCAGAGTGTGCAAATGGTTATCGCCAATTAGACTGCCAAGCAGCACACACTCTTAGAAGAGCATGATCCAGATTTTACATGTCCAAGGACTTAGTAATATGCATGTAATGACCTTTTCCAGTGACTGCTTCCAAATTCTAGGACAAATCATCCTCAGAAATGTTCGACTTAGTAATATCATAAAGACAATTTGATTACACAAAGATCAGTGCTATTAATATAGCATCAATAAAATAATTAGGGTCTTTATTTGAAGACTGTTTTCTTAGAAGTGTCAGAACAACCTCAATGACTGCTAAGCTGCTGTCATCGGGTATGGAAGGCCAGAGACCAGAACACCCAGACATCAGGGGACACCCTGCCCCGGTTTAGACCGGCCCAGAAGCCCCAGTCACAGCTCTGCCACCAGTTCGCTAACATGACAGATCAAAGACAGACACGAACTCACAGTAACGCGACACACGGAATGCTGGAGACCTGCCGTGCCTTTGTAGACTTGTAAAATCTACAAAATTATGGGAAAGGCAAAGCGAAAGCAACAGCGGAGCAAATGAAATATGCTAAAGTGAAAAGTCAAATCTGATGCACGCGTTCCAGAATAAGGAGGTGGTGTGTGTGTGTAAAGAGAAAATAAAGTAAAGATTTGGTGATTTGCTGACTCTCGGGGTGTGAACCCTTTCTACTTGAATGACTTGCTCACGTCTCACACTCTAGAATGATTACTGCCAAGGCAAAAAGACAACAGCACAACGGTGTGTCACACACAGGCATCTCTTGAGGACCATACGAAAAGATACAAAGACCAGAACGCTCAGAGAGAAAACTGTCACCTCTCCCACTTCAGTAAGTCAGTCCCCTCATGAGGCTCAGAATACCACAGACCAACGGCCCAGGGTCTGAGCCCCAGATCCAGAGTGTCAAGACATAAACCTAAATAGGGCAGCAGAGTTTATGGAGCTCGCTCCAGAGGGGAGAACCTGATACTGAGAACAGTCTCCATGTAAGAGGGCGGGAAAACAGGGTGGGCTGTTCTGCCAGGCTCAGAGCATGGAGCGCCACAGAGAAAGCGGGGCTGATTAGAGTTTTTGTTTGAAATACTTAAGTTAAATAACACCATCGAAGAATGTTAACTAAGAGACCTGTGGCTCTGCTAGGAAAGTACTAGAAATCCGTATTTAGATTATGGCTCTGGGAGGCAGAGTAGGGAAGGGGTTTCCTTTTCAGACTATCACTCTTTCACTTGGGGGGCTGCAGGGGAGGAAATGAAAGGGAAAGTTTTCAAAACTTACTGCTCCAAGCACCCATTAATAAAGCAAGCTTAGCAACAGCTGATCACTTACCTGGCTGATGTTACCCACAACCATTAATATATGCTCACCTTTATTCTTTTGATTAAACTGGCACATCTCTGTCATTACATTGCACGGAATATGTAATTTATTACATCACAGATTTCAGGTTTTGTTTCAGGTTTCTACCACAATTCCCTCTAACCCCCTAATTAAAAATACCTGGCTTCTCTGAAGAAGTTGAAGCGTTACCTTACCTCACACCATAACAGGAGGCCACCCTCCCCGTGGGACTGAAAACAAAAGAATCACTGTCAGTATTGCTGAGTGAGGTGACTCCTCGTACCAAATTGCCCCTGAATTATAACGTCCTCCTTTTCTTATTTGCAAGACTAATTACCAAAAACTACAAAGGTCAAAATCCCCAAGAAAAGGTGGGATGGTGCTTTCCAGCCATTCCCGGCCCCCTGCTGAGAGCCAGGCCTCAGACTCAGGGTGATTATCACGACCCCACCTCTGTCAGAACAGCAGCTGACTACATATTCTACAAAACAGCATCTAGATCAAAGATGGTCTTGGAAATTCTTTTCTGACCTTTTCCCTCTAGATACGTAAAAGGAAAATGAAATTGATTCTTTCCTAAGGCTCGAACACCAGGCTTCCAGCTCACACACCCGACAGCAAGACACCACAGGATAGCTCTTTCACAACTCCCAAGACAAGACCAATTCCCAGTTACCCCCAGTTTTACTGTTGCCACTGCCAATGTGATGTTACTTTTGTGATTAAAAACCTTTAAAAACTGAGAGATTTTCAGGAACCCTGTAAAATACCTTTGAATTTCCTGGAAAAGGGAAGAACGCTCCGGCCACATGGCGGGGCCTGGCGCTCACACCCCCACGCTTCCCCCGCGCAGGCTCCAAGCACCAACACAGCACCTGCTGAGCGGGCTGCTCAGGACTCTTTTTGGTTTTTTCCTACACAATAAAAAATGGAGGAAAACCACCTTCCACCACCTATACACACATGACAGGGAGGCTTCCGAGACTGTGAATGCACCTAAAGCAGACATAAATCACACCAGATTGAGTGACAGCTTACGCTCTGGTCTGCTAAGCTGTGGGCATGCGTGAGCACTCCGAGAGTCTACAGGTTTGTTACTATTCCATTTGTGGTTCTGGTAGAAGTGACTCTTCTATTAAAAAAAAAAAAAAAAAACAGCTGAGGTTTGGGATCTATCTAAAAATGTAGCTCCTTCCAATCTCCAGAGCATTTGAAAAGAATCCCTGCGCCCACTGTGTGCAGAGTGCTACTTCAAAAACTGCTTGTAGCTAATCTCAAGGAAACCAGAAACGACCCCCACGTGTGACAGGGAGGATGCAGCCAGTCTCCAGAGGCCGCCCGGCTGGCCCTAGAAGGGACAGCTAGCTTCTGGAGGGCTCTGAGGCCCAGGTAAAACGGCAACCTGGCACTGCGTAGGGCTCCCCAGCTCTTACGTGAGTAGCTCTTTCCCACCCGGTCTGCGCCACGCCCACTTGGAAAGCCCTAAGGTCTTTAGCAAAAGACAGAAGTGGGATGACTTAAAAGCGGAGTCTGTGGACACACCCAGGCGGGGGCAGGACGAGAGGCTGGTTTCACAGCAGCCCACCAGGAAGGCAGCTGAGGCCACCTGGGATGGGCAAGGTGGAGTTTCCGACTGAGGGGCACCACAGACAAAGCAAAGTCTGAGAGTTTAGGAGGCTTAAATAGACAGGACCAAGCGAGGGCACCGGTGAGGAGAGGGCAGCCAGAAAGGAGCGGAGATGAGGATAAGGGTCTGAAGCACAGAACCGAGCCTGAACAAAACCATGAATAGAATGTGTTTGCGCAGAAAGGGAGATAAAAAGATGGTGAAGAGATGAGTCCAAAACGCGGAATGTGGATGATTGGAGGGACAAGTATCTTAAAGACAGAGCAGCCAGGAGCAGGGCTGGTCTTTAAGTGGACGGGGAGAGCCCCACTTTAGGGGACTCTGAGGGAGGCCAGACAGCGACTTGGAGAGGCGCTTTCCTCAACGCAGAGGCCGCAGCAGGGCTGGTTATCCAGGCAGGGCGGGAGAGCAGAAGGAAGTCTTCAGGCCCAGGGTGCCTCGGGACAGCAGACATCACCAAGGGAAATACATGGAAAGAAGTGAAGACAAAGGATGTGATGATGTAAAAGGCACGGGAAGAACTAGGGAAAAGGCTGCCTCCTCCCCACCATGCTCAGACTGGGCGCGGTCTATGGACACAGAAACAATTGGGAAGGGTTTCCCTTGACAAGAATCGCGCCACTTTGTCCCTCACAACCTACTGCATCAAGAGAATAGCCAGGAAAATGTTACTAGTGTTTTTGAAAAACCTAGTTTCGCAAGTCACGTGCCTATTCTTCATCGATTCATCTCAAAGTCCCTGGTGGAAAAAGACAGGCTGGAGCTTATTCCTGGCGGGGACTCGCTCCTTTCTAGGGGGCTGCAGGATACAGCATTCTCTCCCAGACAGGTGCACAGCCAAGTGGTGACAGCGTCTCGCAATTAGCAAATCTCCATTTACCCCAAGAGCCATCCTCTTCCAAACTCCTTCTTCCCGGGATATTGTAAAACTAGGTCTTTGAGAATTAAGGCAAAGTCCCTAAAATAAGCCTCACAGAGTGAGGAACATTTAGAATGTCACATGTGGATATGCCAAATGATGCTTAATTGACAGTGTCTTACATAATGCACAAGACGCATCAGGAAGTATTTAAGGGTTTGGTGACTCTCAGAAATGCTTTTGAAATTTTTTTAAAAGATTTATTTTATTTTTGCATACAAGCTGGGGTGCAGGCCAGAGGTGTGGGTCAGTAAGAGGGTTCACCAGAGACAGAGTGGGGAGCAGAACAGGCAGATCGATCGAAATACTGCCGAGGGGAGCAGCGGGCGAGGCAGAAGAGGTCTGCGGCGCCATGTGGGAACCTCCCCAGCTTTTGAAATTTTGATGGCATGTTATAAATTTGAAAATGCCAAAGAACATCCCCAGAGCTTCACTGCTGTGTTAGTGGAACTACCTGCATAGGTCTCACCAATTTCTAGACAGGCTCCCCCCGACAATTAAACTCACAGTTGCACTCAGCTCTGCAGATTTTGGGCAAGTGTGCCAAGAAGTAACTTAGCTCTTTCACAGCACAGCCTATCACATGGTTTACGGCAGGAGCTACAAAATATTCTTTTCACCAAAATGGCTGTCGAATACTTAAGTATTCAGCCGAATCGCCTTTACTGCACGTTCCAAAGGACTCGTAAATGAAAAACACAGTATAGGTAGGACACGAATCAAGACGCCAAGAATAAATACCGTAGAGCACTAAGCCAAATATTATAAGGGTATTTCATTCCAAATGAATAAGATTTACTACAAACAGTAACTCTAAGGCCGCTGCAGGGAGGTGGGAGTGGACGTTGAACAGCGTCCTCTGTTGGAAAATATTTCAACGACACACACATTCATTCCAGTGAAATTACATCAATGTGGTCTAACAGCAATCTCTATGTTTTACTTATCAGTTAAGCTGCAGCTAAAGACTACCCAGCCACACTAAAAATTCAATCTCCACTAACTATACTTTTAAAGGTTATAAACAAAGACCTGATAACTTGTACTTTTTTTGCCCAGGGGAAGTTGCATTAATGATGCATGTGTGCCGAGAAGATCGATAATTAGCAATTTTTTTTTTTTTAAAAGCTGCTGTTAGTTAAGCATTTCAAAAGTAAACTTATTTCCTCAAGACAAATTCACCACTTCCGGTGCATAACCACGAAAGGGCTGTTTAAAAAAAGAAGACTTTTGCAAAATGAGTCTGGCTTCTGCCCTTGATCTTCAAGCAGTGGTTTGAAGCCTCATCTTCTAGGAGAAACGACAGTTGTTTCTGTGCTGTCTGTGGGATGGAGCAGACGCTAAGTCCTCACCAAGCACCAATTCTCGGCAAACGTATTTAAATTTCATAATAATTCAATCCACAAAGCAGGAACGCTTATCTGGTCATGAAAACTCCCCCCAGTCTCCAGGGTACCTTGCTCGGCTTTAGCCCGTGCCACAGGAGGGCCACCGGAGCAATCTGTGGGAAGTGCCGGCCCTCAATTCACAAAACCAAAAGCAGCAACTGCCAGGCCAGAGAGCCCACGGCCTGCCTTCAAAGTGGACGTCACACAAAGCGTGCAGCCTGATCTCACACTTCTTTGACGAAAGAGACTCCATAAGCTGCTTCAGTGATGCCAACACAGGTCAGAGGAGCCCTCCTCTAAAGCAGGAAGTGGAGATGGGGACAATTCTGCATCCCTCTCCCCACCCCACTCCTCTAGCAATGTGGGGAGACTTCATCAGCCAAGGATGCTGCTAAATACCCTGCGACGGCAGGACAGCCCCCACAACAAAGACTCATGCAGGCCAAAATGTTAGCAGTGCCAAGGTTAAGAAATGTTGCCTTCCGGGAGCCGAGGATTACTCTGAGTAGGAGTCCCGGTCTTCAGTTCCTCTGTGAAGATGATATTTGTGGTTCTGACTCTAAACTTCTCACTTCAAAAGGAGAGAGCCAGTACAAGCCCTCAGACCACTAACCAAATGGGGGACCGGGGACAGCACTGGACACATGATGGCGGTCTCAGTGGGGAGGCTGGCAGGGTGGGGAGGCTGGCAGGTATGTTCCCATCATCTGGAAACCCCTGTACTACACATCACCGCGCGCGCGACAATTTCCCCCACTGTCCACCTACTCCCTTCCCCTTCCCACTGAGGCGTATTCTGGGGCAGCCCACAGTTGGCTGGGTTTTGCTTTTGGGTTTTTTTTTTTTTCCCCTGAGTGACTATTAAAAATAGCATGAAAAGGAGGTTGGAAGACATGGAAATAGTAAATAACCTAAGGTGCTTTCCATCCCGGAAAGTCTATGATTTAACAGGACTTAAAAGGTTTGTAAATCAGATCTGGAACTTGAAAAGAGGTCGGCAGCTTAAAGAAACAGTCCCATGAATAAATAAACATGGAACGTTAAATAATCATCAAAAGAATATGCGTGAACATCTATCTACCGACTGCCCAGAACCTGCTGAAGGGCAGAGAATGAAAGGGAGCCTGAGGGTTGTTCTAACTGTACTGACCAGGAAAATATGTATTTAGAGGTTAAAAATATTAACATTTTCACAGATTACAGAGCATTAACATACACATCAGAAAAAAGTTCCCAACAAATCTTAATGACAAGCAAATCTCAGGCTAGAGAAACCTTACTGATCAATATGGAATTGATAAATAAATTATGGCCAAAGCAGACATTACATAGCCATGCTAGATTACGCTCACAGTGTTGGACGGGGAGAGATTATAAACCATATACACAAGAGCAGTCCTGTGTGAGACATAAACACACACATATGAATAAATATGTATAAATAAATGCACACAAACACAGCGAGAGACAGGAAGGAGAAGTCCACCCAAGTGTGTGCTGTTGTTATCTGAGAAGTGGGAGGCTTATGGCTCATTTCTATTCCTTCTTTGTGATTTTCTCTATTTTACAACAGTGAGAACCTCCTGCTATGCTTCCTACTCACACAGCAAATACATTATTACAAATTGTTTCGGGAAATGTGCACAAGATCAAAAAACAAACCGCCTAAGCCAACTTTTCCATGAATCACCTTCAGAGGTGACAAAAAGCAAACCTTACTGGGCACTATTGAAATGTGCCTGGCACTTCTGTAAGGGCTTTAAGTGTATTAGCTTATTGAAATTATTTTACTTGGGTAAAAGACAGCCTGGGAATACCAGAAGCTGTGGGCCTGGTTTAGCTTCACCAGGAATTTCAGCGTCGGTTTCCACAGCTTGAAATGAGGGGCAGTTTCATAAAATAAAATCTCTGCAGGTCCTCTCCAGGCTCCACTGGGACTCCACATGCAAAAGAATGCGGTCAAATAAGTGTTTGCAAGGAAGCATCTAGAGAATGATGGGGCAGCTGCATGCCATCGCAAAAACAAAACCCTACTAAAAAAAGAACGTGTAATTATGTGTCTCTGTTCCTCCTCCTTAATATTTGTACAGAAATGTCATAACACGTTAAGAAAAGGGCCTCCATTTCCCCAATACTTGGACACAACTGATGGACGGATGTGAAGTCTCTAGGAGAATCACTGCAAGGTTCAGCTTGGTAAACGTTGCGGCTGCTTTCAACAATAAACCTGTAGTAAACAAAAACTAAGAAATACTGTGGTCACGTCTGGGTCGGACCTTTTCAGTGCGTGGTGAAAGGGACTCAAAGGGGCTGTGGGGACCCACTAAAGGTGTTCACCTCGCAAAAAAAATAAACCTCAGTGCAACCTCAAATGAAAATGAGGAGGAGGCAGCATGCATGTCCTCTGCGGGGGAGTTACTGCTGAGGAGTGAAGGGAACTGGGGCTGCCTGGTGTCCAAGCAGGATGCGCCGAGGCTCACGGCCCCACAGGAGGTGGCCAGGCGTGGGTCATCAATGGGTCACGCGTGGGGACCACGAGGAGCTGGAAAAGCACTGACCTGTTAGGGCTACTCCAGATCTCACGCGCCACCATCACTGATAGGTTCGTGGGTATCTTTAGTGACAAAATGAATAATACATAAGTGTACGTCTGTTTCTAAAAACAAAACGGAGCACGCCGGTGGGTCTGAGGGATGCCGGGCACAGACCACGTCCAGATTTGAATCTCACAAAAACTACTTGGGAAACACAAAGACGCAAGACACAAAACACATGCAGGACGCAAGTGTGCAAGACACATCCGTTCGCTTTGAACACAAAAGAGAAGCGGAACGACTGGAGATCAGAACGGCCCCGGGACCCGCGCGCCCCGGCTGCCCACGCCGGGGGTCCCGGCAGCACTCGTCCCGCCGCGCCCACGCGTCCCGCTCGCGGGGCGCGCGGCCAATCAACGGCGACAAAGCGGACCCCACAACTTCACTGCCGCGGGCCTCCGGCCGAGCCGGAGTGATCCGCGCGGCTAGAAAGGGCCCCCGGCCGTCCCTGGCCGGCGCCTAGTTCCGGGGGCCCCGCCGGCCCGGGACGCCCGCACCTCCGAGGGGGCGCGTCCGTCCGCCCGCCCGCCCGCCCGGGTCCCCGGCGTGTGGCCGCCGCCGCCTCGCTCGTTGCGGGCCGGAAGGGGCTCCCGGCGCCGCTCCCGCCGCCGTCCCTCCAGCCGCCCGCCCCGGCCACCTCTTACCTGCGCCCGCCGCGCCCCGCGCCTCAGAGCGCTGAGAGCCGCCGCCCGCGCCGCCGCCGCTCCGCCAGCCCCGGCGCCCGCGGCCGCGCCGCCGCCATCTTGGCTCCGGTCGGAAGTGACGTCGGGCGGTGGCGGCCGCGGCCTCCCCACCTCACACGCCCGCGCCGTAGCCCCGGGCCGCGACCCCCGGCCGCGCCCCCGCCGATCCCCAGCTGCGCGCGCCCTGAGCCCCGGGCCACGCACCCTCACCTATTCCTGGCCGCACAGGGCGGACCAGCCCCCGCCGCGCAACCCTACCGACCCCTGGTGGCTCGCGCCCCGACCTGCGGCGAATCCTTGCAGGACCACCGTGGTGTCCGTCGGCGGAGCCTCTTAGAGGAAAGCCCAGCGGCCTGCAGCGTCCAGTCCGACCGTGGCTGGGAGGTGGGCGGCGGCGCGATTACAAGTGACTATCAGAACCCACAGGTAAAAGGCGGGAGAGAAGGAAACCGGGCTCATCACTAAATGGCCCTCAAATGGGTAAAAGTAGACATTCCCCGTCTCCACCCCCTGCTTGTCTCAGGGCCAGTTTAGCTTCCTAAAAGATCAAATTCCAAGAGGGCAGATGCCACAGGGTTCATTTACTCACTCTTAACCAGTCAGTGTATGCGGCCTGCCCGACGCGTGCCCGGCACTGTTCTTGGTCGCTGCGGCTCCAGCTGCCGCTCCGGCATGGACGGGACATTGGCCTTGTCCAGTGGAACTTATTTACAAATGAAGCAAATCCGACGGCCTGGATGACAACGAATGAATGTTTTCATGGAGATGGCCTGGGTTGAACCGGCGATGTCTCTTTGACATCAAGGAAAGATGTCTAACAGGTAGTTAGAAAGGCGTCAAGTTAGGGGAGGAGGTGCAGAATGGAGAAGAGATAGAAAATAAGGAGTTGTCACAATGGGTGGTATTTAAAGCCATGAGCACTTGAAGATAAAGTTATGCCCTGAGTATGAAGTCAGTAGAAATCCAAATGTCACGGGCAACATTAGCCCTCAGTGGAAAGGAGTCACCTAAAAAAAAAAAAACCCACTAAATTAGATGCAGTTGTAGCAGAGAAACTTACAGAGGAGGACTCAAGTCCATTTATGTAAATAGGGGTGAATGTTAAGAAAACATGTCAAGGTAATTAACAGTGACAGGGTCAACACGAAGGCTAACAACAGCAGCAAAAATCAAACCTCAAGAGTTTGCATTTTTCCTCTGCCATTCAGGGGTAAGAGACCTAGATGTGAGTTAGGGTGGCCTTCAGACTCCTCCATTTATTACCTAGGTCCATGCCTCCAAATATAATCCATGCATCAAAATCATCTGGATTCTCTGCAAAAACAAAGGGAGATGCCACCATTGAAAACATTAACATCTAAGTCAAAGGTTTATAAGAAAAGTTCTAAACCAGCAAGAATTCAATAGAATTGCAAAGGAAAATAAAGGACCATTAAATCTGAATGACACAGTAAACCAAAACTTAGCCCACATAGCACAATGCAAGACAGGGTTGACAGCATAGTCTGTGATTGTCCTCCTGACATTGATCTACTAGAAAGAATTAACCTATAGAAATGTGCTCAGACTTCTTGAGGCCAGAAGTCCAAAGTCAGTATTACTGGGCCAAAATCAGGGCATCAGTAGGGCCATGAACCCTCTGAAGGCTCTCAGGAGAATTGTTCCTCACCTCTTCCAGTTCCTGGTGGCTGCCAGCATTCCTGGGCTTGTGGCCACATCACTCCAATCTTCAAGGCCAGCATCTTCAAATCTCTCTCTGCTCTATTTTTACATCACCTTCTCCTCCTGCCTCTGTCTCCTTCTTATAAGGGATACATGCAGTTACATGTAGGACCTACTCAGATAATTCAGGATAATCTCCCCATCTCAAGATCCTTCATTTCATCACATATGGTAAGATTTCTATCGTATGGGGATTGGGACATGGGGATATCTTTGGGGGCCATCTTTGGGGACTGCCACACTGGATACACACTCAGCACTTCTAAATCCCCCGAATCAGCCATTGTATGTTTTTCATCTGTGAACTTAAGTAAGTTTATATTTTTCAAACTATGCCACTTCTCAGGAATAATTGTGTGTGTGTATGTATATATACATATGTGTGTGTATATATATATATACACACATGTATATTATCAATTTAATACAAAAAATATATGAACAATCAAGAACACGGTATCATTTCTTGATTTTATATTAACGGATATGCTAATGACTATTCTTTTGCCTCTTTGAAAAGGTGACTATATTGCTAAAGGAGGAGGAAAGGAATTGAGATATTTTTGTCACATCTCATGGGCCAATTCTCCATCAGGGATAGAAGTATAAAATGCACTCTTGGTCTAAATCTACAGTATGAATGAAACACAACTCTACATAAATATCTCTAATACAGGTCCTGGCCAATGTTGTTCTTCGGCATGTAGTCCTATGACCGAGAACATGACCACCATTCACCACATCCCAGTCCCAGAATAGTGTCTGACACATTGTAAACACTAGATAGAGATACGTCTTCCTGGCTCTGCTGATCCGGCTGGATTAGAACAAATATGTGTGAACCAGAGACACTGTGCATTTGACAGACATGTGTGGCCACAAACCACAGAGCACCTCAGCAGAGCAGCGAGGAGACCCATGGCATTGCTGCTAAAAAGAAGAAGGATTGCACAACCAAGAGTAAAGAATTTGCAATGCATTGTCCGTAGGCACATGTAAGTGGACTTAAAATCCCCCAAATGCTAATAGCAGTTCTTCTCTACCGACTTTTAAGTATTTTTCATATACTATCAGGCCCATGGGCTACCAGGTAAGAATACCTCAGGGTCAGAACAGAGCAGATCAAGTGTGTGAGAGCAACTGCATCCTATGAAGTGCCCTTTTGTTCAAGTAACACATCACTTACCCCTTTAAAAACAGAGTCCCTTCCTCATAGCTGCAAATCATTTGCAAAAAGACCCAGAGCTGCTGCTTCTCATTTCTTCACCTCACCCTCCTCCCCACCCCTCTGCCACAGCGTCTACCCAAGCAAGGAATGACATCTGAGTAAGCATCAAAGGTTAGAAACCTGGATTCTGGGTTCTGATTATGGATGAACAAGTGAAGTTCAAAAATAGCAACTCCTGGGGCTAAAGATCTATCTTGTTGCATAAAGGACACTTTTGGCTGCAAAATTTTGGTGCCCAAAATTCTGCAGCCTCAAAATGCATAGATGAATTTTAGCAAAGGTGAGTTTTCCTGTAAGGAGGAGAAGGAGGTGATCTTCCTTGCACTGACATTGTATATTACCTCCTGGGTAATCTTCACAGCAGTAACAACCAGAGCAGTGGCTGTTATACAGATGGAGAAGCCGACACATGGATTGCTGGGGGCACAGCTTGTCAGCTCCACAGATAGGATTCAAGGACTCATCCTGGGTCAGTGTACATCATTGTCCACTGGCCACACTGGTTCCCTGTCACCGAGGTACTCGTGCCTGACAATTGAGGCACTGGAGAGAATACAGTGGGCCAAAGATACCACCTCTACCCTCCAAAACCCTGTATCTTGAGGGGCAAACTGGGCTTGTGCAGAAAGGCACAGCAGAGCAGAGTGCAAATCAGACCCCCAGTCTCACATTCCCTGGGCATTCTTTGAGGGTTTGTGCCCCATCCCTTTTTTTTTTTTCATTACTTTTATTTTTTAAAGATTTATTTATTTGTTTTTGCATAGATGAAATGGGGTACAGGCCAGAGGTGGGGGGGGAGAGTATTCCCCAGAGATAGAGTGGGGAGCAGAACAGGCAGATCTACTGAAATACACTGCTGAGGGGTGCAGGGGGTGACAGGAGAGGTCTGCTCTGCCATGTGGGTCAGCTCCCTGGCTGGGATCAAACTCAAGGCATCGTGGTGATAGTGCTGAGACTTAACCCCTAGGCCACCAGGGAGGCCCTCTATATTACTTTTAAAAAGAAGAAAACAGGGCCTCCCTGGTGGCACAATGGGTTAAGCACAGCACTATGAAGCTTTCTAGAGCCACTGCAGCATGAGTTCGATACCCAGCCAGCGAGTTCCTCACGTGGCGCAGCAGACCTCTCCTGCCTCGCCCACTGCTCCCCTCAGCAGTGTACTTCAGTCGATCTGCCTGTTCTGCTCCCCACTCTGTCTCTGGTGAATCCTCTCACCACCCCACACTTCTGGCCTATACCCCAGCTTATATGCATAAATAAATAAATCTTTAAAAAATAACAATAAAAAAATAAAAAGAATAGGCTGCAAGATGTTATCAAATTGATTCAAATTCTTGAACCTCACAATAAATAAATTCTATCCAATAAGAAAGCCCACAGCTGTTTCTGTAGTTTTCCTTCACGGTTCTTCTACCACATGTTTAGAACCAACCATTAAGACATGGGCTAAAGAGCTGAGCGTTTCCCACGCAAATGTCCCTCCACAGCAGCATTCACCCCTGTTCCTTTCAGAAGCTCCAATGGAACAACCTCCAAGGCCAGTGTGGTTTGTTCTAGAGAACACAAAGAGATGCTATTGAAGTCTTCATCTTTCTCCGATGCAGAATTAATTCACCACCTAGTGCACCCTCCCTGTGTGCATGAATAAAACATGGAGGTAGGCAACAAAGACAGAAAGTGAAAATATTTTTCAGCAGGCAAAATGGCAAGCAGCATAAGAGGGACAGAAGATAAATCAGTACAGAAAGAGACAGCGCAGAGGCGGCAAAGCCCTGATTTGCATTTCCCCTGGATTGTAGGCTCCCGCATGTCCCTTTACAGAGGTGTCCAGGGACAGACCGACCCCTCAACCTACCCAGACGCCCTCACTTGTCCACCCGGATGTGGGTCACAGGAGTTCATGATTCTCAGTGCCGCCTCTCATCCTGGAAATGTTTTCTTTCTTTTCCACCTTGCTTTTTGTCTAGAATTCACTCATTACCTCTTGCCTCCTCCACCCACATTTTGCCTCTGCTCAGAAGCTGGTTTTTCAGTGAGATTCCCCCTCTGTCTGTGAGCCCTACGGCTGCTATAGCAGAGCAGTTTCAGAAGCTAGAAGTCTGTCATCGGGGGTTGGTGCAGCTGGCTCCTTCTGGGGGCTGCGAGAGTCTTCCAGATTCCGGGAGCTGCTTTGGCATCTGGGCTTATAGACATCACGACTCGCGTCGGTCTCTGTCCTCACATGGCCATCTTCCCCATGTCACTGTGTCTCTACACGGCCTTCCTGTGAGAATACTGGTCCTTGGATCTAAGGCCTGTCCCCAACCAGCCTCATTTAATTACCTCTGCGGAGACTACTTCCAATTAAGGTCACATTTGAGGTTCTGGGTGGACATGAACTGGGGGTTCATGATTTAAACCAGCACAGGAGAAGAGCCCACACTGCTCTTCTCTTCGTGAATCACCATGTAAACCCCCTCAGCACCCATCCAGAAGCTCTGCCCCTCTCTGATTGAACTACCACATGGGCACGTCTCAAGTCCTAAATGTGGTTAAGCCCTGCAGAGTTGTACAAGCCTCCACCACCCGGGTACTGTAGACACAAGTCTTCCTTAATCCATACTGTTGATTGATAAAGACCTGCACGCTGTTTTGCCATTTAAATACAATCTGTGAAGCACAGCTTGGCAAGGACCCTGGGGCTGCCTTTTGAATTCACTTTTCTTCCCTTTCAATCTGTCTGTACATCCCTCTTCTAACTTACCCTCACCTCCACTTTAAACTCTGCTGTTTTCACCAGCGTCCTTGGCTAACAACAGACAGAATATTGTTCCGAAGTTTCACAAACCAGGTCAGAAGGCATGGATTCCTCTGCCACATGTGTCCTCATTGTATCCAGCTAAGGAACCCACACAAATGGCCCACCCAGGAAAGTACCTGGCAATACCTGCCAGGGTAGAGACCCCTGCCTTAATAGCACAGGTACACTGTAATCTGTTTATATAACATGTACGCATTTGTGCAGTATACACTCTGTTGAATCATATGGCTAGTTACTGGAGAGCAAACAATTATTTTAGCAGATAATAACCTAAGCTTTCATGTAAGATTGTAAATATAACATGAAATTGACCATTTCCTCTGAACCATCCCGGAGGAAGCTGTTCAGTCCGGGTAACTATAGTCCTTTAATTGTGAAACCATCACCTCCGGAACTCTTTTCATCTTGCAAAACTGAAACTGTACCATTGCAATGTAACTCCCCATTCTTCCCCTGCCAGCCCCTGGAAATCACCCTTCTGCTTTTTGTCTCTTTGAATTTGACCACTTGAAGTCCCTCCTATAATATCATATGGGAATCACATAGTATTTGTCTTTGGGGGATCCGCTTATTTCATAAGCATAATGGTCCCCAAAAAGCATAACGTCCCCATGGTCATCCATGTCAGAATCTTCTTCCTTTCTATGGTTGCATACTATTCCTTTGTACAAATACATCACACTTTGTTTATCCAATCATCTGTCAATAGCTGCTTGGGTGTAAATTATATGGCTGTAAATATGGGGGTGCAAGTATGTCTTCATGATCTTGCCTTCAGTTTCCTGGGGTATCTATCCAGAAATGAGATTGCTGGATCATATATTCTTACATCCTTGCCAACACTTATTATGTTCTGTTTCCTTGACATAGCCATCCTAACAGGTGTGAGGTAGTGTCGCATTGTGGTTTTGTTCCCAGTTCCCTAGTGACTGGTGATGTGTAGGAGCATCTTCTCAAGTACTTCTTGGCCATTTATATATCTTTTCTGGAGAAATGTCTGTATTACATTGTTTGTTTGTTGTAGAGTAGTAGGCCTTTAAAAATATATATGTAAATTCTGGGTCTAACTCCCTTATCAGACATATGATCTGCAAATATATTTTCCTATCCCCTGGGTTGCCTTTTCACTCTGCTGATTGTGCTCTTGAGGCACATAAGTTTTTAATTTTTATGTAGTTTTTCATTTTATGCAAGATTTTTACATTAGTTGCCTGTACTTTTAGTGTAATGTCCAAGAAACTGTTGCCAAATCCAATGCCATGAATATTTTCCTCATGTTTTCTTCTAAGAGTTTTATAATTTTAACTCCTATGTTTTGGTCTTCAGTCCATTTTAATTTAATTTTTGTCTATGGTATAAATATTCAGCTTCCTTCTTCGGCATGTCGATTTTCAATTTTCTCAATACTGTTGAAAAGAATGTCTTTCCCCCACCAAATGGTCTTGACACTCTTGTTGAACATCATATGATCATATACCTGGGGCTTATTACCAGGTTTATACATGGCATTTAAATAAAAGTTTAGAGTGTGTGTTTCTTCTTCAAACAGCTGTCAGTGAAAACTTCTTGGTATTTTTGTTTTTAAGAATCTGTATCCAAGAATTTTGAAATGTTTTATGACTAAGATTTTGTGCCCCCAAGAATGTTTGCCCTGGCTTAGCATTTATGAGCTCTGATCGGTAATATCTGGTTAAGGGATAAAAAAATGAATTGTACAAAGGTTGAATACATTGATCCCATAAGGATGAGGATCCATTGTCTGTCATTTCCCCAGCTCTTTTTTTCTTTTTTTTTTTTTCCTGTAGAAGTGGGGTGGGGGCCAGAGGTCCAGGGGTGAGCGGATTCACCAGAGACAGAGTGTGGAGCAGAATAGGCAGATCTACCAAAATACATTGCGGGGGTGAGGGGGCTGGGGGGGGGTAGTGGGCAAGACAGGAGAGATGTGCTGTGCCATATGTGGATTTGCTCCCTGGCTGGGGATTAAACTCAGGCTGTAGCAGTGACAGCACTGAGACTTAACCCCTAGACCACCAGGGAGGCCCCTTCCCAGTTATTTCTGATCATGAATGGTGTTCATGCCAAGTGCATCCATGGTAAGCTCAGGACCGTGCTTAGAGCTGGAGCAGCATGCCTGAGAGTCAACTGAAACCCCCAACAATGAGAAAACTGAAGATTCACTTCCTTCTACTATGGTTACCTGGGCTAAAAACCTATCAGCAAATTCAATCTCAGTTTGGATTGGGAAAAGACCTTGGCTCTTTCTAGCCATGTCTCAAGATACAAGGCAAAAAGATGGTAATATGGAATCTGAATACTAATAATACTCTTAAAATACTTTTTTTTGAGTGTCAAAAAAAATTCCAGTAATACTGAAGTCTCATTAACATCCTCTGGGGCCAGTCAGGATCGTATGCACTTTCAGAGAGCATGAGGAAGTTGCATGCCCTGGGCCATGTTTTTTCAAACTTTCTCTTCTGATGTGATTAAAATGAGATATAGGCATTCCTAAGAATTTTGGCTTTCCGTGGAAGCCTGTTTTTCTAATTAGAAGACATTGAGGCTAATCCTATCCCCAATGTGGCAATGTAGTTGAGACGAAAGTAGTCCCAGGTGGCATCACAAATGACAATAGCCTCCCCCCTTTTTATAGTTGACTGTGATAAAATATTATGATAGTGACAGTGAACACGTGTCTGAACAGGGGGTAAAATGATGTTTTAAGTAAGATTATAAATGCTCTTAAATGCAAAATTGGGTCCCTATTTCTTTTGAAAATAATTTGGCTTTTGAGAGCTATTTTAGTGCTTTGTTTTTAAGAATGTGTAGGTGAGAATTTTTTAAAAGAACTTATATGACCTTAAACTTTTCTCTTGAGTCTTCTACAGAAACAGAACCTGATGTGTGTTCTTTTTATCTGTCTGTCTATCATCTGTCTGCCTGTCTGTCTCTATCTTCTATCTCACTGCAGTATAGGCTAGCAGGCTAGAAATCCAGGACAGTCAATGGTCCAGATAAAATCTGAAGGCAGTCTGCTGAATAATTCCCTTTTGCTCATGGATACCAGTCTTTTTGTTCCCTTCAGGCTTTCAACTGATTAGACAAGGCCCACCCACTTTATGGAGTGCAATCTGCTTTACACAAAATTCACTGATTTAAGTGTTAGTCTCATCCCAACATACCCTCCAAGTCAATACATTCATACAAGTAAATTAACCATCACAAAGATATAGTAGCACTATAAAATGGTATCTAATCATTCCTAATATTAATGGAATGTGGCATTGGTACTTAAGTATTTTGCAGTGACATCAATGCTGATAACAGTACATTCAGACAGGATTCTTTTTTGCTGCCAGGGACTACTACTGTATCAGAGGCCATGCTTAAAGATAAATTTAGTTTTTCACAGATCCACAATATTTCTACTTCAAGAGTAGCACTAAATACTTGCTGCTGAATCTTTTGCATTTGTTTGCACTTGGTTCTTTTCCGGTATATGTGAATTTCTGAGGGATGATTATTCTGTTAAGAGGGGAAAAAAATGTATTATAACAAAGAAGAGACAAGCTTGATCATGTTTACAGATCTTTCTGTATTTTCATGTCTTCAGCTGCAGGTTACTGAATGGCATTCAGACAAGTCTTGACGTGAGAGGTATGGGAGAATTTCTCAAACTGCTTCAGCACTATCTTATACCATGAATTATTTATTTCTAATATCAACATCTTCAAAGAACATTATCAACCACGAGAAAGAAATTTATTTCCACTGAAGTGCCTCCAAATTCGTAGAGGAAAGGAAGTTTTATTCCAGGATGCAGGTGCAGGCAAGCACACACCACCTTTCTTAGGAAAAATATTTTGTGAGTCATTTCGAACAGCAAAAAATAAGACTACAAATATAACATCCACTGTGAAAACTATTTCTCCCTGAAATAACCCCTTTCTCTGGAGACTTCTAGAGAAACAGAACCTGATGTGCTTTGCTGTCGTATTTCCCTTTCTCCTTTTTCTTCACCTGCCATTCCCCCTACCATTCATGTTTAGATGAACTGAGCCGGAGTTAAGGCAGAACTGCTGTCTGGTCACTTTGACTCAGTGTCAAAGTGAAGTTCAGCTAGTCCAGATTCATTCATTCACTCAGCACAGATTTACTGAAGCCCACGCAAAGCTCAGGACACACATTGAGTGCAGGACAGATTTGGATCCTGCCTTTGTGGGGTGGGGTGGGGGTTTGTAACCTACCTATTAAGGCATAGTCTAGCCCACCTGAACATCAGGGCCTCATACACCTGCGTGCACCTTTCAGGCCCATCTACCCGGCTTCCACTTCTCTCATCACTTGTCCCTGCCAAATGGTTTATTTTTCCTAACTTGGCCCCCAGGAAGCCCTTCTCCCCCACGCCCCCATGCTCACCTCCTATTCACTGGTCACCTGCCTCTGTGAGCCACACCCTGGTCCTTCCTCCTCCCCGGCAGGAAGAAATCCCTCCCTTCTCTGAAATCCCTAGACTGCCTAGAACTCCTGGGTCCTCTTTTATGGCCTTTAGAATTTTCTACCTTATTTATTCTTACTATTTGCATCCACATCTTAGTGCCCCCACTAGACTAGTCAACTGCCTCAAGACAGGCGCGCAGACTATTCCTGTCACCTCTGATACATGCCCGCCTACCGGATGCTGCTTACAAGATGAATAGATGAATGATTAAATGGTTCATTTGGGCAAATCTCTTAATCTCAACTAGTCTGGTTTGAGAAATGAGTTGGAGGTTAAACACTGATCTCCCACCTCTGGAAGTTCAGGGACAACCCTTGTCTATTTCTCTCAAATATTTGAGGATTTCATCAACCATCTCTCAAGCCTAACCATAGAGAGAAGTCTGGATGCACAGCTTGAAGTGAAAAGGTATTGGGTACCTTTCTGGGGGCCTGAGGCCCCGCCTTCTCCAGACCCAGCACGGAGATTCCTGCAGGCAGGCAGGAGGAAGTGGTTGTCATCCTGTGTGCAGAAACCTCCCTCCACCCCCCTCCCTCACACCTCAGGTTGCCCTTTCCACCTGGCCCTGCGCTCTCTCCAGGGTCTGTGCCCACCCCTGGGCCCTCTTCCCCACAGGGATCCCAGGTGGCTCGCAGCTGCAGACATCCCCAATTCCTGCCAGACTGAGTTGATGAAAACAGGTGCAGGAAACCAGGCTGCCCTTCAGCCATCTCAAGTCCACCCTCTTTTCAAACTCCTTGGTCTGGTGGCTCTCGGTTCAGGGGGGCTGCCTCACCTCCATGCTGGTCTCCCCAAGAGTTTCAAGTTATAAAGCATGAGTGCTGGTAACCCTACAACCTCAACATTTATGGAGCAACAGGTGATGACTTTGCAAAAATCAAAATCCAGAGATTTCAATTCAAGATTTTAACAAGCCATCATAGAAACTGATAGGACAAGTAGATTAACAGGGCAGATAGCAAGATCTGAAAAATACAGTTAATAAATTTGATCTCTATAAATATGTGTGTATACATGCGTATGTGTATGTGTGCACACTCAAATAATATATTCATATACACAGATATTACACGTGTGTATGTGCGCACATACACATATACATCTATCCACATGTATATATACATGTTTTCATACAAAGCTTGAATTTATTATTGTATCTTTAGGCCTGCCCTATATGTAATATCTGGAGCGAGAGAGAGGAAACTCTACGGCCAAAAAGCAGAATATACCATCTTACTCTGCACATTTTTGAGTACAAATGAAGAGATTATCAAAAAATAGGAATTATGCCATGAAAGAAACTTTAATAATTCTCAAAGGAACAGAATCACATATTCCATCTCAACCATGTCTTCAGGATAATTAACTAAAATGAGATTTTGAGAACAGAGAATGACCATAAACATAGTATATATCTGGGAAATGAAATAATATTAAGAAACAACCTGTTCAGTAGAGAGGAAATGAAAAGGGAAACAAAGAAATTCTTAGAACTGAAAAAAAAAAAAGAAAGTCTTAGAATGATACTGAAAACACCTCTCCATGATACTGGTGAGCCCCAAAAGACCATTTCTGCCATGGCTGCTGCCTAGCTGGCACAGCCCACAGTTGGAGCTGCTGCTTTGAGGATGAAACTGTGTGGTTTTGAATATGGAGGTGAAAAGAGAGTCACATTTTTCTGGAGACAAAACTGTCTCCGCTGTGGTGCACATGCAATTGTTAAGAATTTGCTTTTTTGGGGGGGCCCTTCCTGGTGGCGCAGGGGTTAAAGTCTCATGCTACTGTAGCACGAGTTCAATCCCCAGCCATGGAGCTGACCCACATGGCGCAGCAGACCTCTCCTGTCTGGTCCGCTGCTCCTCCCAGCAGGGTATTTCAGTCAATCCATCTGTTCAGCTCCCCACTCTGTCTCTGGGGAATCCTCTCACCCCTTGCACCTCTGGCCTTCACCCCAGTTCTTATATGCATAAATAAATAAATCTTTTTTAAGAAATTGCTTTTTCCCCTGAAAATCCCTAATTTCCTAGACTCAGTGAAGAAATAACTCAACAAAGTGTTGTTCAGAATAGTCTTGAAACCATGTCCAGATGCTTGATGCAGGAGGGAAAGCTTCCAGGTCAACGCAGCCAAAGGGGAGACGGGGATTCCCACTAGCCTCTTTCCCAAGTGGAAATGGAAACTTCCAGGACAAGTGTGACTTGCCAGTTTGGTTAGCCTGGAATGGAGCACTGGAAAGAGACTTCCCTGGGGGATTCACCCATGATTTCTGGCCCGTGGTCTAGCTGCATAGCCATAACTGTCTTGAGAGAGCCACCAAATGCAGTCTGCCAAGTTCAATGACACAAACTGCTGACGAGGAAGTTCTAATTTAGCAGTGAAAGAAGAAGATAAGTATTGTTTTCCCCACCAAACATAATACAATTCTTTTTCGGATAATAGCGGCCTATTTTTTTTGGGGGGGGGTATCCCTCTCTGCTCCCAGGCCATCTGGTCCATGTGGATGTCATCCTAAGTTTGAAGGATGGATACAATTTCAGGCCTGTCCTAGGGGTCCAGCATTTCCTGGACACAGTGATGGCTTAGACCTGGGAATCAATCTGCATCACACAGATCTGGATCTGTAATCATCTGCCCTTTGGGAGATTTTTGCAAGGTTTTTGTTGAAAGAGACACTGCTTGGAGTCATCTTTGCTGCTACTTGGGCAGAGGGTCTAGAATGAAGGTAACTCAGGGGGAGAAAAAGACCCCTGAGGAATGAAGAGGAACTTATTCTTGATGACATTGTTTGGCACCTAGATCCAGCCATGCCTGAAGTTAACATGATCTTCCTGCACTTCCTGATTACACAAGCCAATAAATTCTACCTTTTAAAAGTAAACGACTTTGAGGTTTAACACTTACAAGAGAAAAATCACTAGCCAAATGACAACCAATAAAAAATGAAAAACCAAAGCGATTGGATTTGGAACCTGACTTTTGCTTTAACCTACTGATCATCAGCAAACCACGGAAAACTTCTCAAGAGACAAGGAACAGAACTACCCTGCCCACTGATATAAACAACTATTACTCTTACTTGTAAAATGTGATAGCTTTAGTTTCTATAACACAGAACTATCATGATTTTTAAAGTACATCAGCCTCAATTTGGAGAGCTGCTTACACAGCCAAACCTCATTAAATGCTGGAAAGATGCTAATAGCTCAAGAAACACTGGTAGAGGTTTCCCGCGTGGGTGCCAGCCTCTCTTGGATAGCCCATTTCCATCATCCCAGTTCTATGTGGAAGTACTGGTCTTGGATGCATTCACAAGCTTGGTGAAAAAAAATTAACTAGACAGGGAAATGATGAGACTGGCACTTACTGGTGGCTGTCACTGGTGGATGGGCAAACCTTGGGTGCCCATTTAGTGCTGCCTTCATGAAGCCGGCCACAAACCACACCGGGGCTCCCCTGAAAAGGGCCTTAGAAAGAAAAGATTATAGGACTTAGGAAAGGAACAGAGAACACGTGTAATACATTCTGAGCATATTGGTATGCATGAGTGATTTCTGATGGGGCAAAGCCAGATTATATATCAATATTTACATGAAAAGAGCAAAAGTACCATCCAACCTAATGAGAATTTTAAACCTCTTCTCCCTGTCACTCTCATTTCCACTTGAAAAGAACTGTCAGTCAGGAATTCTTTTTTCTTCCGATTCTCTCTGAAGGCCATGCTTTGCTTTTTTTAAGCTACAACCTGCTTCATAACTTGAAAGTGCTCATCTTCTTGAAGTCATGTGGGCTTCATTTCTCAAGCCTTGAATTAGAGGTGTATTACCCTGGGTAAAAATATATCCATGGGGAAAGGATTATTTGCAATTCAGAAATGTTAGCCTCGTTCACTTGGTGAGCGCCAAGTGAGCTGGGACCAATATAGTAATCTAATTTATAGTTTTAAAAACCATAATTGTTTTGGTTCCAGTCAAGGGAAGATGAGTCCTTTTCCTGACAGCTCAGCAGGTCTCCGAAGCTGCGATTGTCAAAATAGAGGAGGCTGACCAAAAATAAAATCCATCCCATGTCATAGTGAAACCTATGGCTGAGGTTTTTGATTAAAAACGAAAGAGGAAAGAACAAGCGAACCCCAGGACTCCCGGGCATATCTGTAAGGAGCAGAGGAATCAGAATCAAAGGGAACTGAAAGATTTCTCTTAAGAGAAGCCCCCCATCCATCCCCCTGCCTTTTCCAGGACACTACACGTCTTCAGCAGCAACTCCTGGCTTAAGACATTTGACAACTCAGTAGCACAATTGCCAGCCTCTTTCTTTGCTTTAACCAGCACCCCCACTGCAGCTCCCCCACGGAGAATGTCAGCACTTCAGTTCTGGATTTACTTTGGGTTGGATTCAAGGGTAATTTCTGGCAGGTGACAGTCACAGCCAGCTAGGCACATACAGCCCCACTTGACCCTTCTGGGTGGGTGGAGAGGGTTCCATGGAGGATTCCTGGGTAGTTCTCCCACTGAATGCTTTGAACTCTGCAAATCACATTGCCTTTGCTGTCTGAGCCCCGCAGTGCAGGCTGGATAATCTCAGCTCCCAGGGAACTGGGCGGTGGAAAGTAACACAGTCTGGGAACCCCCGTCGGCTGGCCCTGGGGGTTCTGTGTCCCCATCCCTCACCCACCCGGCTTCCCGTTGTCTGTGTCCCACTATGAAGTGATGCCACAAACTGTTCCCGGGATGGGCGTCAACCAGGCTCTTGAAGCATCGTCCACTCGCCTTCCCTGCCCCCACGCCACCCTAGTCCTAGGAGAACAGCTTGTAACTCTCCCGGGTCACGGTTCTTTAGAATAATCTGCTGATGTGGCACAGGGGGAAGAAGGAGGTCTCTGAAGTTGGACACGGTTTCGAGTTGAGGCTTCTAAACCGCAGCTCCCGCTTTGCAAGGTTGAGGTCCTGAACTCGGTGGGACTCCGACGGAGGGGCCCATTTCATAAACAGTGATTTGGCTCTTGGATTTTTTTAAGGGCAGAGCTGATATTATTGACCGTGGTTGTTTGAATTTTTCCCCTGCAGGAGGTCACTGACCTCTCCTAGGCAGGGCCAGTCCGGACTAGGACCCACCCGCCATTCCTCACCAGCAGCGAGGAATAGGTGCGAGAAGGCGCCCCCTGGTGGCCCAATAGAGAGATGTCGTTCATCAGTTTCTCGGTTAAGGTAACTCTGGTCAACAGTGAGATCATAACTGACTTAAAAAGGTTCTAATCTGTAGTATCTGGGTGTGCTGAACATGAATATAACCCTGAAAATTTTTTATTAGCTCTAGTTTTGAAGATATTTCATACAATTCATTTTATGTTTCACCGTGTAAATTTTTCCAGGAGGACTGCAACAACATCCTTCCTAAATCAGCCTAGAATGATGTAATATTGCATCGCATTGCATAATACCATCATGCACACATTATCCAGAGTTGATTGCATCGTTTTCTGATGCAATGCAATACTACTGCCAGGTGGCTGCTGAAGTAAGCAGTGCACTATAGAAAGCCCTGTCAGAAAGGTTGAGCATTGAAAATATTTCAGACTTAGTGTGAGACAGTTTAAGCTACTGTTCCATAGAACTGTTACTATTTATCCATTTAGGCACAACACAGAACAGTAATGCCTCGAAAGTGCGTTAATAGCGTGGACAATTTCTGCTCTATTTGTGGAGAAGTGACATTTGCCAACCAGAAGAACAGTAGCACTGATCAAGTGAAGAAGGCTTATCATCTTTACTTCGGATGCAAGGTTGGTAACCAAGACAAGCCTTGGGTCCCACATATATGCTGTGCAACATGTACAACACAGCTTTCACAGTGGTTAAATGGCAAAAGACCATCAATGCCGTTTGCAGTCCCCGTGGTGTGGAGAGAGCCAAGCAACCACATAAAAGACTTTTACTTCTGCTTGGTTCCTCCTCTTTCCAGCGGAATAACAAAGCAAAAGAAGTCAAGAATAGTCTACCCAAACATTCTGTCTGTACTGAGACCGGTTCAACAACTTGCTGCAGGGTGATGCAAAACAAGCATGGAATGCTTTTCCCCTAGTGACTACAAACTTTCTTGGGAATGTTAGGGCAGAAAACTACAAGGAACTAGTAGAAGACATGCTGATGCAGCATTAGAAACTTGGCTGCAATATGTCTCCAGAGATCCACTTCCTTCATTCCCATCTGGATTTCTTCCCTGAATACTGTGGTATGGTTAGTGATGAACATGGTGAACGTTTTCATCACAATATCACATCAATGGAACAAAGATACCAGGGAAAATGGTCCACTACAATGCTGGCTGACTACTGCTGGACACTCCCCAGAGATGCTCCTGAACAGCTGTACAAGAGACAAGTGAAGAAATCTAAGAAGTAGTCTATGACTTGATTTTTTACAGGTATTAACCGTAGACCTATTACTATTGGCATGCATTTTGGGATGTAAACATATATTTATTGCAGATTACAAAAAAAACTAGAGCCAAAATTAGAATTTGACTGTCATATTTGTGTTGAGCACATACAAATTGCTAGGAAATGACTGATTTTATTTCAGTAACATGACTTTTGTAAAAATCTGTTGCCCAGTGATTGGCATGCATTTTGTGATGTGGATATCCATTTATTGCAGATTACAAAAAAAAGCTAGAGCCAAAATTAGAATGACTGTCAGATTCGTGTTGAGCACATACAAATTGATAGGAAATGACTCATTTGATTTCAGTGATACAACTTTTGTCAAAATTTGTTGACCAGTGTTATTTTTTTAAGATGCAAAATCACTTCCTTACCTAGATGCTGGGTGCTGGTTAGAGAGTCCTGAAGCCCCAGGAGATGAGACATAGAGGATGCCTTCAAGGAAGGAAGGCCACCCACCTTTCCTGTTTGCCCTGGATGAAATTGTCTGCCATCTGGACTTTAAGTGCAAACATTCAACAAGTCCTGGTAAACTGTGCAAGTTGGTCCTCAAGCTCTATTCCATTAATGTTGCTGCATAGAGGCCAGGTCTCTGCGGGGATAAGACACAGGGCTGGTGTTCAAACGGGGCACAAGCACTGAGAGCATTCTGGGGGATTTCCTGAAAGGGCAGCTGCGGGCAGGGTGCCATATCAGAGGCACAGCTGGACACCGGGTATCAGGGCAGTTATGAACCTAAGGAGCAAGGTCCTTCAATTGCATCTGAACAGCAAAGTCCTGGACAGGTAAGCTGGCCTCACCTCCTTCCTCCGGGACTGGCCTGCTGCCCAAAATCCCCTGTAGGTTTCTGAACTATTGGATCATTTTTTATTCTGCATTTTACATTCTGCAGCCGGAAGTGGGAAACTCAAGTTGTCTTTGCATCCTCCCATGCTTGATCAACTTAAACATTATGAACAAATCACAAGGGAATACCCCCTGAAGTAATCCTAGAAGCTAAGAGAATAATTACAGTTTAATCACGCAGCACAGAGCAGAAAGGAAGAGCAGCCCCATGGGCAACGGAAATTGGAAGGAAAATTCAGGAGGTAGGACGCAGACACCTGGGCTGGGAATGGGCTAAGACCACACCGGTAACACACCACTTAGCTGCAGGTGTTCTAATGCATGAAGTGAGCGACCTTCCAACCTTTTAATCACTTCTCAAATTACCCAAATGCACCTGCCTTGGTCCTCAGAGGTGAGCCTTTGCAAAGACTTGCCCAGATAGGTCCCGCCCAGTTGTGGATCAAAGCGGATCAGATTAAATAGCAAAAGTGCCAGCTGTTTACCCGGAGACTTCCGAGTCCTCTCTGTTTGGTGAGGCTGCAAATAGAAACCGCTCAGGTTATTATTCTAGAACAGTGGTCTCCAACTGGAGTGGTTTCACTCCTTCCCAAGGGAGACATTTGACAATATCTAGAGACATTTTGGTTGTCACTGCTGACTTCTGGTAGATCGGGGTTAGGGATGCTCCTAAAGTTCCCGTGATGACAGACTTGTCCCCGAGGGAGGGAAGAATCAGGCCAGTAGCCCTGAGGCTGAGAAGCCCCGTGAGTGGGCAAGTGTGGGTTGGGGTCTCCTAGTCTCATTTTCTTCCCACACTGAGGAAGAACAGCCCCACACCGCGAGAGCGCATGTCCCAGTCTAAGTCGGAGGCTGCAATTTTGATTTACAGGTGGGTGTCCTGGAATGGCGTCCGCAATTTGCAGAAATGGTGGCCAAGAGCAGAATTACATTAAGTGTGCCAGGAAGACACTACTGTTTCATCCATTTGTAAGAGCAAGGACAAGAACTCAGCCGACTCCTCTGGCACACCCAGGGGCAGCTCAGGGAGTGGGTCGCGGGTTCAGAACAGGTTTGTAGGTATGTGGTCAGGTCCAGGGGAGTGCCAGTGCCATCCGAAAGGAGGCCTCCCTGGTGGTGCAAGGGGTTAAGTCTCAGCACTGTGAAGCTATCAGCAGCCACTGCAGCACGAGTTCGATCCCCAGCCAGGGAGCTTCCCACTTGGCACAGCAGACCTCACCTGTCTCCCCTCTGCTCCCCTCAGCAGTGGATTTCAGTTGATCTGCCTGTTCTGCTCCCCACTCTGTCTCTGGGGAATCCTCTTACCTTCCTGCACCTCTGGCCTACACCCCAGTTCTTGTGTGCATAAATGAACACAATGTTAAAAAAAAAAAAGGAAGCCTGAGTTAAACCAAATGAATGAACCAGCAAACGAAGGGCAAGTGTGATTAAAACTGCTGGCGCTGAGGAATCTGGAGTCCCAGTTTTGAGCACTGGCGTTAAGGAAGATGGGGTGGAGACCCTCGAGGTGGGGGGCGTGCTAGATTGGGGTCTGATGCATTTGGTAATTCCCTGGCTCTACTGTATGGGAGGAGATGGGAGGGGACTCAGGCTGAAAGTCTAACCCAGGAGGGGCCGGGCAGGTGAGCTGCAGACCTGCGGGACTGTCACGTGTGCAGGTGGCAAAGCCTCCTTCGTGAAAGGACACTGTTTAGGAAGCTTTGTGCCAATTCCCTTTCGGAAGCCAAAAGCGTAGCTTTCGGAATGCCGCTGTGTATGTGGAATTTGTACATCTGTCTGTAGACGCAGGCATAGCTTTCCTCACTATCAACGAATGACATCGTGGTTGGTCTATCATTTTTTTAATATATGTGTTCCATCCTAGAACTCCTATTAAACAAGGTGCTTGGCCCACAAAGTTTTATTCTTTAATAATAGTCTTTTGAGATGTGTTTTCCTTTCAACAAGATAATTCTCATTCCTGGGAGTCTTCCTAGGCTAACAAGGGTGCATTTTCCAGTTCTTTCCTTGCAGCCACAGAGAAGATAGTGAGCAATTGCATCTGATTTAATCCTGCCTCATGGGACCATGAATTAATGCTTCCTGCACTTGTGTAGGTTCACTAGATTTTCTGCGCGCGTAAATAGTCACAAGGGTGCCGCTGACCCTGGCAAAGAAGGTTCACTTCCAATGTCAAGTTGACCATGAGTCCTTAACTCTCTTTTGCCTGTACAGACCCACAAGGTATTGTCAGAACTGACTCAAGGGTGATTGGTGAATCTGTTTGAAATTCCAGATTTTCTGGCACAGAGCATTGAATGTGATGAATAGACTGGGATTAATGGTTAATAACCATGCTCAAGGCCAGGTAGGGTATCCTTCGGGCTGAATGAGGGCGCAATTCCATGCTCACAAGTGCTGAGAATGTTTACATATTAAAGGGTCATTTTATTTTCCCAAATGCAAAGATTTTCCATTCCCTCCCTGAGCTTGACCTTCCTCCTAAGAGTCTGTCAACCATGTCACACAGGCAGCTCATTCATTTTTCTGGCTAAACAGCACCTTCAGCATGTTAGATGAAGATGTCTATTATTTAATAAAGAGGGTAAGAATCATGGACCATGGAAGGTGCTGAAATAGGGATCGAGAAATTGAGACATAAGATTTCCTTAGGATGAATGTTCTATTTTTCCTGGCAAGTAATGCCTCGTTAATCCTTGCCACTAGGTGGCGCAAGGACACCACCGAGCCAGCAGGTGGTTCCCTGGGATCAGCCTCAGAGCCAGACCCAGAGCAAAGTGGGGGCTTGATTTTCTTGTGCCATGTCTGTGTCTCTGGATAGGGAGGAAGTCCTGTCTCATTCCTGCCAGGCGTGTGCCACCTTATGAGCATCAAAGATATTTCCATTCTTAAAGTCCCTTTCCATGCCAGAAAAGAGTTTCCTGCTTTTTAAAATCACTTCCGACACATGCATTTATTTTTAATATTATCAAGGCTTCTAATTTCAGTGGTCCATTTGAGGGGTGCCTAGAGATTTCAAGACAAAGGATAGCAAAGACATCCTAATAAAAATACTAACCTCCCAATTTGTGTTGCTAAAATCTTTCTCCAAAGAAGCAACAGATCTGGAGAACTAGCCAGAAATCTTTTTATTTTGCAATTTTACATTGGACTAGTTGGCAGGGAGTGATCACAGCGTTTAAATGCTTTCTTGTGAATTCACTGTTACACCCTCCAACCAACACCACAGAGCCAGTCCATTCATCACATCCAACATTTTGTGCTAGAAAATCTTCCTCTCTCCCTTATTTCTATATTCTTTTTTTAAATATGTATTTTTTAAGATTTATTTATGCATACAACTGTAGTGCAGGTCAGAGGTGTGGGCGGTGAGAGGGCTCACCAGAGACAGAATGGGGAGCAGAACAGGCAGATAGACGGAAATACACTGCTGAGGGGAGCAGCGAGCGAGACAGGAGAGGTCTGCTGTGCCATGTGGGAATTTCCCCAGCGGGCATCGAACTAGCACCACAGCTGCCGACAGCGCCACAGCACTGAGCTTAACCCGTTGTGCCACCAGGGAGGCCTATTTCTATATTCTTGACTCACAGTTATTTTTTAAATTGTGGACCGTAGTTCCCTGGACGCCTGTTCAAAGCCCAATGGTAATGCTGCTGGCAACTGACCTGGCTTCCAGCAGCAAAAGAGGGGCTCAAATGAAGAGGAGTTCACCCTCTCACCCACTGGTAGATGGCTACGCTTCTGTTTACTCGTCAAATGTTATCAAATGCTCTTTTGGCAACTATTGAACCAATATTTGTTTCTCCTTTATTTTCTGAATGTTGTGAATAACATTCTGTAATATTTTTAAAGAGAGACCAATCTGGTATTTTAGGGTACAAACCTGACGTGGTTGTCATCTTTTATCCATCTTGTGTCATACTGGATTTGATCTGCTAATGTTTTTATTTGACTTTTGTTCATGAGTGAGACTGGCTGTTTTTTTCTTCCTTTTTTGGTTATCTTGGATGAGTATGGGATTGAGTTTGTGCTGCCCTCCCAAGGCAGAGTTTGGGAGTCTCTTCTCTGTGAAAGGGTGTTGGTATGTGATTAGAATAATGTCTTGGCTGAATGTTTGGTGAATGTCACCAGGTAAAGCATGTGATTCTGGAGTTTTTAATGGAAAAATTTTTGACTACCCAATCAACGTCTTCAGTGTTTGTAGAAATTTTCAGATGTTATGTCTGTCTTAAGTAAGTCTTACTAACTTGTTTTTATAGGAATTTGTCTATTTTGTCTGAATTTGTCTATTTAGTTTAAATTTCCAGAAGTCTTTAGGGTTGTATATGTGCATTAGCATGTTGCCTGTAGATAATGATAATTTACTTCTTCCTCCCCAGTTTGGATTCCTTTTATATCTTCCTCTTGTCTGGTTGCAGTAAGACTTCTATTACATGGAATAGTAGTGACTTAGGGAATAGCAGTGAAAGCGGACATCCTGGTCTTGTACTGAAAGTTTTTCACCATTGAGAATGATGGCAGCTCTTGGTCTGTCATAGGTGGCCTTGATTATGTTATGTTCCATCTATCCCAAGTTTTTCAAGGGTTTTATCAGAAGTGGATGTCAAATGCTATCAAATGCTTTCTCGGAATCCACTGATAAAGATTTTAATTGACATGAGGAATTACATGGACTGATTTTTGAATGTTGTTGAACCAGTCTTGTGTCCCTGGAATAAATCTCACTAAGTCATGGTTTATGATCTTTTTAGTGCATTGTTAAGTTCAGTTTGCTAAGATTTTGTTAAGGAATTTTGCGGTCCTTAGGGAAATAGATGTAGGGGACAGTGCCTTGCTGGGCTTCCTCTCTGGGGCAGCCACCTGCCTGCTCACCCCAACACTCTTGCTCTTGCCAGCGCCCTTGCCTGTTCGTCCCCAGTTAGAGGCACAGCAGGCTGCTCCCCAGGCGTGGGCACGAACCAAGGTTTCTGCCCCCACGGATGCCTCTCCCCAGCTCACCGTTTGTGTTGGGAGTTGAATTCCCTCAGCGTCTCCTCGGTCACATGTGGTCAGCATTGGTCTCTGATGATCAGGAGGTGCTCACGTCACCCCAACTTATGGCGTCCTCCAGTTCAGTGCTTGTGCGGACTCCACTAATTCATGTTCCCAGGAGTGAAGCAGAGAACTTCCTCTGAGGCCATCTTCTCCTTCTCCCCCAGGGCTAATTTCTTTACAAATAATTTCTCACAAATAGTTTGTGAAAGGCAAATGGTCCTTTCGGAAAAGAAAAGATGCCCAGTCTCACACCTAAGGGACAAAGGAGGAGACATAGGGGAGAAATGAGAAAACACGGAGGTTTTACCATAGAATGGTAAAAATGCAAAACTTTGCCAGCAAACACTGTAGGTGGGAGGTGAGGAGGTCAGGGAAGGAGGAATCCTCACACGTCATTAGTAGGAATACAAGATAATGTAAACAACCTGCGGAGGAGAATCTGGAGACCTAGCAGAATTCCTTATGCTGCCATTCTTTGTTCCAGCAATTTCCATTCTGGGAATTTACCCTAGCAGCACATTGACAAACAAACAAACAAAATGACATATTCAATGCAACATTATTTGTCATGGTAAAAGATTGGAAACAACCCAAATAGCCCTCAGTAGGGAAAATAGTTAACCTAGATATGAACATCCACACGAAGGAGCACAGGTCAGCATTAAAAGAATGAGGAAATAATCTATATACCTGGAGAGATAGTCAGGGTATCAGGAAAAGAAAATATCAGCTCCAAAGCAGTGTGTATAATGTGTTTCCTACCTCCTTTAATCAAATGCTGGTACAAGCACAGTCTCCCCTGGGCATATGTATGGGGGGACCCCAAGACAGCAAGTGCCGTGGATGTCAAAGCCTTCATATCATATCAAAGAGTGCAGAATTTACATAGAGTCTACATGCACCCTCCTTGTATGGGCAAGAGGACACCAGAAGCAGGTTCGCTGTAAGACGGGCAGATGGAGGAGGAGGAGTTCTGGAGCCCTCCGTGGCTTTTTAGGCTTTTAATGGTCTCCTGCAGAGAGGCAGCTAGGTACAGGACAGGCCATGGGGCCGGGGGGCCAGGCTGGCAGGCCTCTGAGCCCCCAGCAAATCTTCATTCTCTCAGGCTCTCTGGCGGTGTTTTAGGGTCTCTCTACTACAAGCTCAGTTCGCTGCTGCTTCTCTGCTTATAAGCCCGGTCTCTGGCTCAGGTGCGCCCACTTACGCATGCCCACACCCCACTCCAGGTGCCGCCACCAGGCATGTGTGGAGGCCTGCAGAGGTCCATCATAGAGGGGAGGGCAGAAAACCTGATGACTCTCGTTTACCCCACACTCCTGAATACCTTAAATCACCTCTAAATAACTGCACTGCCGGACACGATGTAAGAGCCGTGTCAGTAGCTGTGGCGCGCTCTTGTTTGGGGAATAATGACACGGAAAAGTCTGCGTGTTCAGTGCAGCCACAGCCATTGTGGGCTCGCGTGTTTTGACCTGCAGATGGTTGAATTCATGGATTCAGAACCTGCTGATATAGGGGGCGAATGCACTGCATGCACACACACACCTGCACATGCACACATAGCACACACCACACACATACCACATACACACACCACACTCCCCCACACACCCCACTGCCATACACACACCACACACACACCCCACACCCCCACACACATGCCCCACACCCCCCAAACCACACACCAAACACACACACCATTCACACACACGCACACCATACACACACACCACACCCCACACCCCCCTACACCTCCACACAGCACATACCACACTTATAACACACACACACCATACCATATCCCCCATAACTCCCAAATACCACACACACCACACACATATACACACACCACACACACTACACGCCCCCAACACACACTTTCTCATAGTTTCAAAAGGAAGCACAAATGAGCCGGAGAAATAGAGGGAAGGAGAGGCAGAAACAGGAATGAAAATGAGGCCCCTCTGAACATTTTGTTATCAAACTTTGATTCTGGGATTGTGAAATATTTTACATATTACAAAAGGAAAATTAAATCAAAAGAAGGGGGGAGCACTCTTTAAAATTTGGAAACAAATCAAAACCAGGTACTAAATTATGTATCAAACAGATGTGCTCCTGCAAAGATGAAAGAGCCATTTCAAGTCTGTTCGGGATGCAGGATTTGGGCTATAGATCCTTAGGAGAATAGTCTAAGGTCAGAAAGAACTGCAGAGAAAAGTTAAGCCTTATTCCCATTGTCTTTTTGTTAGTGGCAATATTGACATCGCAGTTTTGAAATTATTCTATGTGTATTGTAGGATAGTATGTTAATACGGCAATAAAAATTATTGTTAGGGATCAAGATTTGTAGACACAAATATAAATTTAAAAGTTAAGAGAAAACTCACGATGGTCAATTTGCTTTTTTCTTAGTCTGTCATCATTCTTAGTAAGGAATTTTTAATTTAAGTTACAGGAGATGGGGCCTCCCTGGTGGCGCAGCGGTTGGGCGCTGCGCTGTGGAGCTGTCGGCAGCGGCGACGCGAGTTCGACGCCCGGCCAGGGAGAATCCCGCATGGCGTGGCAGACCTCTCCTGCCTTGCCCGCTGCTCCCCTCAGCAGTGTATTTCTGATCTGCCTGTTCTGCTACCCGCTCTGTCTCTGGTGAACCCTCTCGCCGCCCCACACCTCTGGCCTGTACCCCAGCT